>RJWJ010011128.1:0-45218 GCA_004363605.1 Indri indri
TTTTTTTTTTTTTTTTTGCTATTACAAATACTACATTTCTCCTTTGCACATGTGAGTTCTCTAGGGAGTATAATTAGGAGTACAGTTGTGGTAGTGTAATACTGCCAAATTACTTTCCAAAGTCAATATGGTCTTTAATAGAACAAATAGAATTTGAGAGCTGAGCAAAGTTGAAAAACTGGGCTCACCTTACATTATGCAATTACGTGTTTTGAAGAACTGTAGCAATATCTGGTTGGAATGAACCTCCCACCCGGTATAGGAATCCTTTCAACAGTTCCCAGGAGATGGTCAAACAACCCTGTCTTGAACTCTCAGAAATCCACAGGGGAAGTTGGATATTTTAACTGTGAGTCCCTCTGCAGAGCAAGAAGCATTTTGGAAAAAGAACAATCCTCTCCTTTTGCAGGGCTGCTGAAGCATGCACTAGCCTATTGGCCCATATGGCAAAAGGGAAAAGGAACAAGAGAAGAAGGTAGAAGAACCATTCTGCCTCTCTGGGGAGGGTATGCTTTTTCCTGGGGGCCGTGGGCAGTCACTGAAGGAAGCCGGGCAGAGAAGAAGTGAGTTCAGATTTGGTTTTCCAAAGTCATTCAATCTGGAGTGTCCAAAATGGTGGCAGAGGGACCAAAGAAGGAACAGTTACAGGGACCCTGATGGGTGACAATGATGCCCAAATGAAGAGACATCACAGCTGGAGAAAGGACTTACTCCTTGGTTGAGACTGGGATCTGGCACAGACTGGTATGTGGTACTAACTTGACCTGTTAACCTCCTCGAGGCATTTGCTTCTTTGTCTGTAATATAAGGGTAATAACAGTACCTACTTCATAGGGTTGGTATGAAGATGAAATGAGATCTTATATTTAAAGAACTTAATGTCTGGTTTATTGGGTATGCTCGGTACATGTTAACTATTCTTATCATTGCAGAACTACTGACAAGACTCAGTGACAACAGGAGTTGGGGTAGAATAAATTGCTACAGCTGAGAGATCCCCAAATGTGTAATGGTTAAAATACAACACTTTATTTTTTATTCACATAACAGTCCAAGGTGAGGGCCTCTGATTGGCAGACAACTCTCTTCCACATGGTGATCGAGAGCCCAGGCAGTCCCATGACCACCCAGGACCTTGTGTTCTCTTCATCCAGCCAGAGGAAAGGAAAGAGGCACATCTGCTTCTTAAAAGCCCTGCCCCGGAAGTGGACGCAGCACTCCCGTCCCACCCATTGGTGAGAACTGGTCACACGCCGCACCCAGATGCAAGGGAATCCGGCGAATGTAGTCACTGACCAAGCAGCTGCTTCTCTCTCCACCTGGGCTTCTCAGCTCACCCCTTTGGCACCACAGGCTGAATAATTCTTTGTTGCCGGCTGTCCTGTGTGCGTGGTATGATATTTGGTAGCATCCCTGGCCTCTACCTACTGGATACTAGTAGTGTGAGCACCCGTACATTCTCACACACACACGCGTGCGCATGCACACACACACACATACACACACACCTCACCCTACCCACCAAGTTGTGACAACCAACAATGTCTCTAGACATGTCTTCAGGGGGGCAAAATCACCCCTGGTTGAGAGCCTTTGCTCTACACAAAAGAAGGGGAGAAGAGATTCCAGGAGGCAGCTGGCCACCTCTGTAGGAGAGAAAAGTGAAGCCAATAGCTTAGCTGAATTCTCAGTCCCTACTAGAATGTGAGCTCCCTGGGTGCATGGGTTTTGTATATTTTGTTTCCTGCAGAACCCCCACCCTAATACCTAGAGCAGCACCTGAACCCTAGAAGGTGTTCAATAAATAGTTGTTAACTACTGGTCTAGTCTAACTGAATGTGTTAGACTAGATCAACATTTACTATTCAAACATACCTTGAGTACTTTCCATGAACCAAGCGCTGTGCTTATAAAGGGTGCCCTCTCTCCTAGTGATGGGAAATAGTAAGAATCATAATATTAATAGTAATGATAAAAGCCCAGATCGACTGGAAGAAGGAAATCACATGGGTTCTGCCCACCCCACCTCTGGAGGCACCGAGCACCTGGTTTATAAAGGAGAAATACAAAATTCCGGATCAGGCTGCTGCTCCCAACAGCTGCCGAAGGGCCTCACGATGCCTGAGTGCTGTAGAGCCCCCTGCCTTGCCCAACATCAAGCCATCACATTCTCTGATTATGCCACAGGCAACAACCTACAATTTCTAGCCTGCTAAGTAAGGCTCCGTGGGGTTTTAATTCTCCCCCTCACTTCAGAGGCCCCCATCCTGTCCTTTAAGTATCTTCCCTCCTCCTGGCCCTGCCGTCTCTGTCAACCGTATGGGCCAGGAGATGCTATGACATGATGGTTGCCATGGATTAATCTAATGGCTATAGTGATTTCTCAGTTACATCTGCTCCGAACAAACCACAGAGAATTGGCCCCTAAGGGTCTGGAAGGATGAAAGAAGAGAAAACATAAATGGACACTTTTTTCCTTCAGGGAAATAATAACTACAAACAAATTAGCGTTTGGGCCCACGTTCAGGAGCACTTATTACAAAAGACTATGAAATACAGGCAGAGCAGTACGGGCACGCCGTGTGCAATACGGAAGGAAGAAAATGCCAGAATAGACTGAAAAGGAACCTCAAGGTTAGATACAAGGAAGAATGATTAAAAAGACAGACAGATTGTACATGTAATGAAAAGACGCTCACTATGTGAAATTAAAATCTCTAAGCCACAATTCCCTCCCTTGCAGCCTGGAACTAATAATACCTACCCTGCAGGTTGATCATGAAGAGTAAATGGGACAACAGGTGGGAAAATACCAAGCAAAGTCTCTGGTGCACATTAAAGTTTCAATTAATATTATTTTTGCTTCCCAGGGGAAAGAAAAGTGGGAATTCAGAAAATATGCAGGGCTTTAGCACAACAATTGATAAGAAAAGAATACGCACAGGGACAATTTCTGAACAACCTTCTATAAATAGTATCAGAAACAAAAGAAAACTGTCCACAAAATCATATGCAGTTCCTCCATGACACAAAGAGGTGATAGCCCAGAGGGTCCTTCTAAGGGGGCCACATGAGGTAGAACCTGGAATCTGCCCTTCCAAACCCCGTCTGGCAGTCAGCCCGGCACCAGCGCAAAAGGTTCCATCCTGGCCAGCCCTGGGGAGAGAAAACTTCCCACCCTGCCACCCCTAAAGAGACAAATAAACCAAGCAATTAAAGAAAGTTAGAGAGAAAGAGGGCAGATTAATTTCTAGAGCCAGCTTGCAAATTAAAACCAGACCTCAGCTGCCAAAGAAATCCGACACATTCATGAATGAAGGGCCTGAGAGACTGTTTTGGCCAAACGGTACCATCTACACCATTAGATGAGTGGGGCAAACATTTCGACTCCAAATCTGCATCTCTAAGGTGTCCACCACTGTGGGAAAGTCCTTTCCTCCCCTTCCTCCTTGGTTACCAGGCACTAATCTAGGCACTCGGGTTCTAGGAGCTGATGAGACAAATACTCTGAAGTGGATCAGCAAACACGGTAGCTGCTGAGAAGTCTTCTGTGACGCTATGAGAGGTCCAAGAAACATAGGTGCAAATGGCATCCTCTTGCATTATTCAGACAGTCCCACTGGGCATTTCGTACTTGCTCAAGCTGGACCAGGGGAAGCCATCTGGTTCAGAAGGTGGCAAAATCCAAACATGCTGATTAAGAGTGACCCTTCCACCACCAGGACCTTCAGGTGATATGAATCTAGAGTGATTTTGTTTCAGAGTGCTGGGTAAGCACCTACAATACACTAAGCACCAGGGACAAGTTCAAAGATGAGTGACATTCATACATTCATTCAACAAATATTCATTAAGCTCCCACTATGTGCCATTCATATTAGTAACTGGGTTTGCAGCAGGAAACCCAGCGGGAAAAAGGGCAATTTATTTGTCTGCTGTCAGATTGTTCTTAGAGATACAGAAAAGGACCTTCGAAACCGGAGTGGTGAATCCAGTGGGACAGGAGGGCTAAGATGGGTCCACGGGATGACTAGGAGTAAGCTCAGTGAAAGTTTTGCTAAATGAGTGACT
Organism: Indri indri; assembly: GCA_004363605.1. Classification (NCBI taxonomy): domain Eukaryota; kingdom Metazoa; phylum Chordata; class Mammalia; order Primates; family Indriidae; genus Indri; species Indri indri. The sequence continues at coordinate 4,072 of RJWJ010011128.1, forward strand.
AGGTATGAAAGAATGAATTCATTCATTTAGAGACAGGAACCTCTGAGCAGAGGGGACGTCAGGTACAAAAATGAAGGAGCATGCCAGACTGTCAAAACTGTCAGTAAGTGATTTGGTCTGGCTGGTGCATGCTAAGGTAGTGAGGTAATACAAGAGTAATGAGAAGACAGGATGATGGTTGTCATTTCTTGAGTGTTTTTCATGCAATACTTGGTATCATTCAAAGGGCTTTAGGTGTATTATTTCACTGAATATACACAACATTATCAGCCCCCTTTACAGATGAAAAAACTGAGGTATAATGAGGCTGAGAATTTGCCCCAAGTCACATAGCCCACAAATGGCACAGCTGGAATTCCAACTAATTCCAGAGCCTTCCCTCTTTACCTGTGGGCCTTGGAGAGGGCTTTGCAGGTCACAGGAAGGCTCTGGACTCAGTCTTGCAGGTAATTAAGAGGCCAGTAAAGGAAGCCACACAGTCTTGGCCCTTGGACATCTCACATTCTATAAGGAGAGACAGTCATGGGAAGAGGCCCCTGGAGTACACACAGGCCATGACAAGGGCTGGTCCACCAGCAAGGACAAAGAGGCATGTCTGTGCCTCTGATACAGAGTGAGGGAAAGTTGAATATTTATTGGGCTGACCGATGAAGGCGATGAAGGCGTCATGGAGCTGCTGTCATTTGAGTTGAGGCTAGAGGGAAGTGAAGGAATTCAAGCAGATGTCACAGCGTGTGCAAAGGCATGGAACTGGATACTGCAGGTGTTGGAGGCTGCTGGGTTTGGAGCAGGCCGGAGCGGCAGGGAAGGAGTGGCAAGAAGAACCTGTTTCCCACTCTGAGCTTATCTGTGGCCTAGAGTCCAGGGTTTAGGCACAGGAGAAGCAGTAGCCGAAGGACTCCTCAGATAGTAGGGGTGAAACTTATGCAAGAATCCCCTGCACACATGGGAAACTTTCAAAGTGCTTAACAGCTGTTAAGCTGAGCACCTGAGCCTCTAAGAGGGTAAAGACTGCTGGCAAGAGAATGCGCTGAAGGACCCAAGAAACGTCTGTTTGCTCTTCTCTTCTTTCAATTTCACACATACACATAAAAAACTTCCTTGACACTGGCAAAAGTGAGAAAGCACACTGAAAACACCTGGACCAGCAACAAGGCACGAGACAAAGGGGGGGAAGCACCTGAGCTCGATCCCAGCCCAGCCCTCGCCAGCTGTGTGGGCATCGCACCATGTCCTCCTCCCGGGAAGACTACGTTTCCCAGCCTCCCTCGCAGTGACTTTGGGCCCACAGGGCTGAGTTTTGACCAATAGAGTGTGGGCAAAAGGCACAGAAAGCCTAGCCCTTTGAAACATCCCACATGACCCTCCGACCTCTCTTTTCCCTTCCCTGGTGACTTTGGGGCACCATGTGCTCCAAATTGTGGAGCTGTAGGAGGAAGGAGGGCTGCCCATTCCCAATAGGACTGCAACCCGAGCAAGAAGCACATTTAGTGTATTAAAACTTTAGGGTGTGTCTGTTGCCGCCACTAACATTTATTTCCCAGTGGTTCTAAAAGCTTGATTCACAAACCAGCAACATCAGCCTCAACTGAGAACTTGTTTGAAATGCAAATTCTCAAGACCCACCCTAAAGCTACCGAATCAGAAGCTCTGTGCACAGGGCCCAGAAATGGTTTCCCAATGATTCCAACACAGCTAAAGTTAGACAACCATTGGAGCACTCTAATAGATTACTGTGTGGCCTTCCTCTTTTTAAGCCTCAGATTCCTCCTCTGTCAAATGGAGATAACACCTCCCTTTGCAGGATTTATAGGTGGGTTAACTGAAACTGCATGATGTGATGTGTAAAAGGAATCTAGCATGGTAGCTGACATAGTCAATGCACAATGAACGTTAGTTCTTAATAAATGTTCAATGTTAGTTCTCTTCCTTCCAGCCAGGGCCCAGGGGCCTTGAGATTGCCAGAGAAAGAGAAGGTGGGACTTCTGCCTCCTGGAGCTGTGGCAGGCAACTTCTAAGATGTCCCAGTGATCCCTGCCTCCCAGTATTCAAGCCCTTGTGTAATATCCTCCAGTTGTGTGTGAGCTGGACCTAGTGACTCATTTCTAATGAATAGAATATTCTAAGGCCATGCTTCTTTCGAAAGTACTGGGGGGAATTCTTTGCTTCTTCAAGCTTCTGGAGGCTTGTGGGTGCACCGCTCCAATCTCTGCCTATACCACTCTATTCTCTGCCCACTTTTTCACATGGCCTTCTCCTCTTCTCTCTGTCTTCTCCCCTTTTGTCTCTTATAAGAACACTTGTCTTTGGATTTAGGGCCACCTAGGTAATCCAGGATGATCTCATCTCAAGATCCTAAACTTAATTAGATTTGCAAACATCCTTTTTCCAAGTGAGATCACATTCACGGTTTCCAGGGTGTTGAGATTTTCTGAGGGGGGGCATCATTCAACCTGCTATGATGCCCGAAGACAGGGACAGGTCTTGACCAACATTGCATTCCCCTGACCGAGACACCCCAGGTAGTACATGACACAAAGTGGGAATCTGACACAAGTTTTTTGAACAGAATGGCAGCAGTGCATAGCAGGTGAGCAACGGGGCTTTACAGTTACCTAAGCTCCTGTTGAAACGCCAAGCACTTACAAATGATGTGACGTTAGGCAAACTATTTAACCTCCCTGAACCTCAGTTTGCTCCTGTGGGCATTTTAGTAATTCCTCTCCCACTGGGGGTGTTATGAGGATTGAGCTAGTACATGAAAGCACCTACTCAGTGTCTGGCACCTAACAGGGTGGCAAAGTGTGGGCACAGTGCCTGGCACACAGTGAGTGCTCAAAAAGGCTCACTATTCTGAATAGCATTTTGATGATTGGAGTTACTGTTGTTCCTGCTCTCACAAAACCTCCCAGCCTTTTCTGTGACTTCCATGGGGACCCGTTCCCCTGCTCAGAGAGGAGAAAGGGAGGGGAAAGTCCCTGGGGCACCCAGGAGCCCTTCTTTGGAACAACTGTAGACAAAATATCCCAGCCCTGCCCTCCCATCACCTGGCTGGTTTCCTCCAGCGACGTCTCCCAGAGAAGGGCTGGCATGAGCTCGCCTGGGCCCCTCATTGTTATTCTTGGCATGAAGCAGTCCTGCCAGCATCCTCGGAGGGCCGTAAAAATGCCCGCAGTTTGTCTTTCATCAGAGCAACTCGAAGCCCCTTGGCATTCTCCTGAGAAGACCATGCTCCCAACCGGGTTCTGGGAGCCAGCTACTTCCCAGGATGGTCTGGTATGTGCAAGGCAGAGGAAGCAAGTGTGAACCGAAATAACCCAGCCCTGGGCACTGGCTCGAGGACCAAACACCTCAGGCTGCTTGGGAGATACAAGGCTTTGTGCATGGAAAGAAACTCCCTAGGATTTTCTAGATGTCAATGCTCTGAGTCACACTCAAGTGAGCCCACATTCCCACTCTACTACTCAGCAGCTGCGTGACTTTTGGCATTTCATTTAACCTCTCTGTGCTTCAGTTTTGGTCTCTCAAAAATAAAGTGGGGAATAATAACATCTACTTCATAGAGTTCTTGAGAGGATTAAAAGGGATAGTGTAGGTATAAGCTGGAAGAAAATATTTGCAGCATACATATCTGACCAAGGACTTGTATTTAGAATATGTAGAAAACTCTTGCCACTCAATAATAAACAGACAAATACCCCACCCCCTCAAATGCAGAAAAGACCTAAACAGACGCTTCACAAAAGAAGATATATACAATATGCACGTGAAAAAGGGCTCAATGTCATTAGTCATCAGGGGAATGAAAATTACAACCACAATGAGACACCATTTCACACTCTCTAAGATGGACTGAATTAGAAACATTGTCAATACCAAGTGTTGGTGAGGATGCGGAGCAATTGGAACTCTCACCCAGGCCTGATGAGAGTAAAAACATAATAGAACCACTTAGAAAAATGGTTTGCTTATAAAGATAAAAATACACTTAGCCTATGATCCAACAATTCCACTTCTATATAATTTCCTAAAGACAAATGTCCGTAAAAAGACTTGTTCATGAAAGCTCATAGCAGCCTTGTTCATCATCACCAACAAAAGCAACCCAGATGTGCATTAGTAGATGAAAGGGTAAACAATGTCAGGCATGCAGACCATGGAATAGCAAACAGCAGTAAGAAAGGAAGAGCTCTTGGTGTGGACAACAACCTGGATGAATCTGTTAAACACTACACCCAGTGAAAGAAGCCAAACATGGAAAAGTAAAAATGATTCCAGTCCTAAGAGGTTCTAGGACAGAGAAAAAGTATCGGCAGTGACAGAAATCAGAGCAGTGCTGGCCTTTGTGTGTGCTGGGGTTGGGGATGGAAAGAAGCCCAAGGACACTGTTGGGGGTGATAGAAATGTCCTATATTTCTGTTTTGGGGTGATGGGTACATGGATGCATACATGTGCAAAACTCACCAAATTCTCTACTTAAGATCTTTGCATTTTGTTGTATGTAAATTATAGCTCAATAAAAAAGATTGAAAAATGTGTATAGAGAGGGCTCAGCCAGGGTGTCAAGCTCACAGATGGAACTCAGTAAATGCCAGCTACTGTTAGAAAATGGTAAAAAAAAAAAAAAGAAAAAAAAAAAAAACAAGTAACTATTACTCAATTGTACGTTGGGAGCTCAGAGTGCGACTGTGAACTCCGAACCTCCTAGTCCAGTCCCCTCTCTGAGAAGGGCAAAACGCACGCAAAGGAGCCCCAGGTGAGGTCTGTTGTTTCCCAGCCTTCCGATTCCAACTGCTATAAACTGAGACACAGGAAAGGCGTGTTTAGCGATGCAAGGATGCGGCTGTAGGAGGGGCAGAGTGATGCCGAGGGTGACCTTGGGGGAGTGATGAGAAGGGCTCCTAAACAGTAAGGATGCGTGGATGCCGCCGTGGTCCACGGCCTGAGCTGCTGCCTTGGGGGTTTCGAAGATGCCCAAAGCAGCCGTGGAAATGAGGCTGGGCCAAGCCCCCGGGCAGTGGGGCCGTTGAAGACAGGACAGCCACCAAGGGTGAGGAAAGAGGCTGGGGTTCCCTCCTTTTGTAGCCAATCCCAGACCACCTTTCCCCTTACTGACCTGCCCCAGCAGGCTCTTCCCACACCCCTCACTCTTTCTGGAATGTTTCACCCTCAGGCAGCGCTGTGGCCTGCATGGAAGCAGGAGATGTCATTCCCAGCAGAGTGTGGTCTATTCTACTCTAGCTGAGACCTCTCACTGGACATGGATCTGCGTTTTCTGTCCCAGGATCAACTTCGAGTGGCGGCGCACTCCACGGCCTCAGCTATTCCATGTGAGAGAGACCAGACGAGGCAGTCTTCCCCTCCACGGCTCTGAGGTTCTGCCCTACACGGCTGTGATCTTCCCATTTCGCAGGCTGAGTCTTCTCCCAGGAGTCCTGAGGGCAGCAGTGGAGAGGTGCAGAGACCAGCCGGCAGGGCCTCCCTCCTGGCCCCCTGCCCAGCCCCCGTGGTCCACCTTCCAGGCCTCCATGGCCTGGCTCCGGCCTGGCCAGCCATCCAGCGATGCTTCATTTGCATATGGTAATTGTACACAGCATCTTTTAAAGAGACCACTCTGTATGTAGGAATATAGCAACAGATGAAGAAGAAGAAAAAAAAAAAGATTTCCCTCTCATCCACTACCAAACAGAAACGCCAGTTGCAAAGGGCCCATATTTTGAATGCAAATCTTACAAAGGCCTTAGGAGGCTTTGGGGAAAATATCTTTGTAGGTGGTCGCCGAAGTGCCACCCTTCTGGCCTTCAGCGAAGGACTTTGTCCCTACCTGTGAATCAAACGTCAGAACAAACTACACTAAATTACTAAACTCAGAACAAGTATTTTTTGTTTTTGAAGGGAAGGGAACTGTTAATATTATTTCATTCCTAGCCATGGCATGCTGTGTGCCCAGCTACGTCATTAGCAAGGCCCAGTGCAAAATGAAAATGCTTATTCAAAGAGGAGGAAAAAACTTTTTTGAAATCTCTGCCTTGACCTGTCCTGGCGTTTTTCTGTTGTTGTTGTTTTTTTCTTTGCTGTTAAATGTGGTGCTTTCTCAGGCACAGGAATACTTGCAGGGTGAGTACAGCCCCTTGGAGATCCTCATGGCCCTGCCCCTGATCCTGACACTCCCCGGGCTTGTGTCCACCCGGGGAAGTGGGAAGGTGGGAGAGACAGGGCTTCACTTACAAAACACAAACTCAGAAATAAAATTATTAAAATTGTCAAGAATTTCAAGATGGCCACTGCAGACAATTAAGCCCCGGAGTGGGGAGCTGCCCTAACTCTGGCAGTCAGCATAGCTGAAGGTTAAGAGCCTGCCCCTAAATTATCCTACCAAGTTATTGATCTTCTCCATGTATGAAACGGGGCTAAGAACAGCACCTCTTTCATCATGCCGATTTGAGAGATGACCTAAAAATAATTGCTGACTCTTGTACAGCACTTGCTATGAGTCCCACACTGTTTGATATGCTTCACAGATAGGAACTCGCTTAACTCTCCTAACAAGCCTAGAGGTGATTTGGTCCTGTTCCCACTTGAGGAGAGAGCACCCTGAGGCATGGAGCGGAAAGCGACTTGCCCAAACCCACAGGGCTGGGGAGGGCAGGGCTGCCCGGCCGAGGTGTGGACACATCCGCCTCCGAGCCGAGTGCTCTGCACGGTGTGAGACACCCAGAAACCGAGCAGTGGTTATCGTTTCATATCATTTAGTCTTCATAGTGTGCCCAGGGGCTGGGTTTTTCTACTCATTTTAGATCATTAGTGAGGACATGGAAGCTCAGAGGCATTAAGGAACTTGCCCACGCCCCCCGGCAGAATTGGCACCAGGAAGGAGCAGATGTGGGCTGAGGGGAGGGAAAGGGTGGAGGAGCCGGGGCCTCTGGCAGAAGGGACCGTGCGAGTGCCTTGGGAGTTTTGATATAGGCCGTGGCTTCAGATGGGATTGAAAGGCTTGAGTTTGAGGGGTATGGAAGAATTAATATCTGTAGCCCCAGGATGCTAAAATCCTAGATTATCAGGGTAGGATGGGAACCTGGAGATTGAATCTAAGTCCTAATTTTACAGCTGGGGAAACTGAAGCTGGAGGAGGGAAGTGGCTAGCCGGATGTCCCTTAGTCAGAAGGCTCAGCCCCAGGAGCAGATGAGCCCTGGGCCAGCATGCTTGCCAGGCTGTGAGTGTGCTGAGCACATGCCAAGGGTCCCAGGTCCATAAAACCAACAGTACAAACTCCTCTCAGCAGGCTGCTAGATAACCCCATGGCAGTCCCAGGCACCACCCAAGTCCTTATAATAAAGCCCCTTGCAATTTCTGGATAGGGGAGCTTTATCTGGATGCAAAATTTAGAGAAAAGAAAACCACCAGCTTTGGAATCAGACTGACCTAGATTTGGAAACGGCTGTACCTGCCTGTGTGACCTTAGGCAACTTACTTAACCTCTCTGGGCTTCAGTTTCTTCATCAGTAAAATGGCTCTGAAGTGGTATCACTTCATGATAAACATAAATTTCTGGAACAGATTAAATGAAAAGGAAGTGTAAAACTGCCTAGTATAAAAACTGGCACATAGTAGGTGCACAAGAAAGTCCATTCTGAATCCACTGGAGGCCAAACCTGCACAGTATGTAAGAGATGAGTTGCAGGGAAATGTCGATTCTAGAAACACTTACAATCAGACATCTGAAGGAGGGAAAATTCAGCAGAATCTGGGGAGGTCTGAAATAGGGCTACCATTCATCACCACCCAGAAAATTAGACTGGGAGTTTCTGGTGATGGGAAGCAGGAAGGGGGAGATGAGGAGGAGGCTTAAGTGTGAGAGAAGTTGCATTTTTGGAGTTTCTTTTCTATTTAAGGTCTCGCTCACCCCTTGGTAAAAACCATTTCTGGTTCATGTTCTTAGCAAGAAAACACATTCATGCTAAACAGTAAGAACGGACCCCAGCTTGGAAAGTTCTCAAAGGTTCTCATGTTTCCTGTGTGATCTACAACTGCGGGATACATGGGCTGAGTAACTCGATTTGAATAATTTGTACTTTGAGGATTTCCAGGGGAAGCACCCTGGGTGGCCTTCTGACTACAGGATCTCATGACACACAGACAGATTCAAATCAAGATGACTCTGAAGGTTCACCCTGGGCTGCAAAGCACTCATTCAACAAATGTCTGGGCTTGCCCAGTGTGTGCGGGGACACTGCTGGACCCTGGGGGCCCATCGTGAGCAATAGGGACATGGCATGGGCTTGCTCTCTATTAGGGGAGCCCCGAGGAGAATCTCCCCCAGGAATAAGCTGGGGAGGGCGGCAGTAAAAGGGGCTGACAGCATAACTCAGGGACCCCGCGATGATTGGGAGTCAGGACCCCGCGGTCAGAGAGAGTTGAAGGGAATGGGAGCGCGTTAGCTCCTGGAGCTGCCTTAACGAAGTGTCACAAACTGGGTGGCTTAAAACAACCGAAATTTATTCTCTCACGGCTCTTGAGACCAGCAATCCGAAATCAAGGTGTCAGCAGGTTTAGGTCCCTCTGAAACCTGTAGGAGAGAACCCTTCCTTGCCTCTTCCTGTGTCTGGGGGCTGCCGGCAATCCTCAGCGGCCCTTGGCTCGTAGCTGCATCTGTCTCCTCCTCACCTCCCTCTCCGCATGCCCTTCTCCCCCGTGGGTCTGTGTCCTCTAAAAAGGACATGAGTCAGTGGATTAGGGGCCACCATCCAGTGTGACCTCACCTGAACTCGATACATCTGCAAAAACCCTATTTCTGCATAAGGTCACATTCACAGGCTCTGGGGTTCAGGACGTCAACATACCTTCTGGTGGGGCTGAGGGGGAGACACAATTCTACACACTAGAGGAAGCAGCCCAGACCATGCCCTGAGCTAGCAGGAGATGCAGGCTCTGGGGCCACGGAGAAGTCAGTGTGTCTGGAGCTCAGTGAGGGAAGGAGAAAGTGGCCCAGGGGAGGTGGCAAGTGGGCAGCAGCCAGATCGCCAGGGCCCGGGAGACGGGGCTGAGCGACTGGGGAATTCACAGCTCTTTAGCTTGGGGAAACACACACCTTTTCCAGCTCATGCTGGTATGTGCCTCAGAGAGGCTGACATACGGGCAGGGAGTCACGGCCATGGGGCCTTTTCATAGTCTGGTGCACCACACCTGTGACCAGCCTGCCACTCTGGAGCCCCAGAGGTAAGACAAAAATAGATCCTGTTAATGACAGCTCTCTGCTCTGGAAAACCAGAGGCTAAAGGGGTCCCCTTTACTGCACGGTTGCTGCCCCAGTGCCTCCTGACGAGCAGCGGGGGAAACCAGAAGGGCCCTTCTTTGTAAGAAATGGGGAACCTTGTTTTCTGTGCAGACTGTCTCTGGAAGAAAGGTAATCCATTCATGCGATCATTCCACAAACACTTACGGGGTGCCTACCGTGTCACGAGTGCTGTTCTTGGAAAGGGAGAAGACAAAAACGCCTGCTTTCCCCTGAGTCTATATTCTAGTGGGGCAGGAGGAACTAACGGATCCACCCAAATAATTGCGGGGCCCATTGGGAGGCACCAAGAGCAATGGAGAGAAACAAAGCTAGCAAAGGGCTCAACGCACATGGCAGGATGTGGGGAAGTTTGAGTTCAAATGTGGTGGTCCGGGAAAGCCTCGCTGAGATGATGATACCTGAGCAGAGACTTGGAAGAGGTGAGGGAGTGAATGATGAGGACACAGAGGAAACAGCAGGTGCAAAAGTCCTGAGGCAGAAGCCTGCCTGCACTGTCTGAGAGGTGACAGGGGGACCAGGATGCTGGGTGGAAAGAGGGAGATGGAAAGGACAAGGATGTGCTCAGAGGTCACAGGGCTGGACCCCATGGGCCTCGCAGACCTCTGCCAGGCTTGTGGATTTTGCTCTGAATAGGATGGAACCCTTTGAGAGTTTTGAAGCAAATGGGGTTACGTGCTCCAGCTTCCATTGCAAAGGATCACCCTGGCTATTGTTTCAAGAACAGATTGTCAAGGGGCAAGGGCAGAAGCCAGGATATGAGCCCAGAGGCCGCCGCGATAATTCAGGTAAGAATGATGGTGTCTTGGACCGTGTAGTGAGAGGTCATATTCTGAATATATTTTGCTGATGGGTTGGATAGGATGAGTGAGAGAGGGGAGTCTGAGGTTGGCGAACCCCGAGGTTATAGCCTGAGTGACTGAAAAGACAGAGTCGCCATTAACAGAGGTGGAGACGACAGCAGATGGATAGACTCAGGGGGAAGGATGAAGCGTTTGCGATGATGATCAGAGGCAGTCCAGGAGAATGGGGACCCAGAAGCCAGATGAGGAGCATGTTCCAAGGAGTGATTAACTGCAACAGAGGCAGTTCAGGATCAAGTCAAAAAACGACTCAGAATAACCACTGCAGAAAGTACTTACAACTTGGAATGAGGACAAAGGGTCTCCTGACATATTTAGATTTCTTTTTTTGTGCTTACCTATTGCACCAGACATAATAATTACTTGATTATTTGAAGTAGGAATCTAATGTTAGTTTCAGTCTGTCCTTCCCACTAGAAGTTCCGGGAACTAGGAAACTATTTTTGTCATCGCATCTCTGGTACCTAGCACAAATCATGGCCCCAAACGGCAAATGATCATTGAAAAAAGAAACCATAGGGCTTTTGACTGCACACATACAGTGATGTAAGTAGCTGTAATCAGCAAGATTAAGTTTGGCTGCCAAACAAGGTAGAAATGTATTTTTCTCTCACATACACGCAGTCTGGAGGGAAGCAGTTCAGGACTCACAGGAAACTCCATAGTTTTCAGAGCCTTTCAGTCTTGTTGCCTTGCATTCTCGGAACATGGATTTGCCTCATGGTTCAAGATGGCTGCTTAAGTGCCAGCCATCACTTCTACATTCTGGCTAGCAGGAAGAGGGGGGGTGCTTCCTCCCTCCTTAAGAACTCTTTGAGGAACTCACTCCAGACACTTGTACTTATATATATTTATGAGAAACTCATCATGTGGCCACACTAGCTGCACAGGAAGCTGGGCAATTTAGTCTTTACTCTGGGTAGCCATGTACCTAGCCAAGAATCAGAGGTCTATTACTAAAGTGTTTTACCAGGGGTTCTATTACCAGGGCTCCCTTTCTGGTTCTACTTCTAGTAGAGTGTTGTAACCAGCAGTCTCTAGCAGAGCAACCCAAACAATCTCTCCCAGAAACCCCTCAGTGTTGAGTCCCAGAAAGCTGGGACCACTGGTCTGGCCCAGTAAAGTGGGATTTCACCCTGCAAATGGACAGTGCTACCCCCAGAGATCCTCAATGGGGGCCCAAGGCAGAAAGGAGGAAATGGTGGAATAAAAATCGTCTTTGTAGTCTTCAGGGGTCTTTGTATTCCCCTGGACTTTGTAGTCCATCTGGGAGTGCTAGGCCACAAAAAATGTGTGAAGGAGGGAGAACGTGAGAGCACGGCTCTCTTGTACCCAGGATTAGATGCCATGGGTCTTCTCCTAGGCCTCTTCACCAGCTTGCATGCAGGCAGGTGGAAGAGACCACCAGGGAGGTGCAGAGAGCCCCTCTCCATCCCCAGACGTCCTCCCGGAGAGAGTCACCCGCATTCCTACCATGTCTGGGGGTGACCCTTAGAAGATAGTAACTGCTGTAACCCTCAGGTCCACTGGGAGCAGAGTGGCTGTGACAGCTCTGGGGGCATCAGTGGGGGTGCTGGAAGGCATGCCCCCCACCTTGCAGCTGGGACACAGGCTGTGAACGCCACCTGGGAACCACAGCGGGAGCAGCTGACTAGGCTACTTCCCCTGAACTGCAGAGAAGCCTCTAGAAGGTGACATTTTAAGCACAACACCATACTAGTGGAACCCAAGGAAGGAAACAGGCTGGTGTCAAGGCACAAAGTACTCAGGCCTTGGGAGGCTGACTCATTTCAAGTTCTCGTCCCGCCACTTTCTAGCTAGATGACCATGAGCAAGTCACCTCCGTGCTGATGCTCCGTCTCCTCCAGCACTCAAAATGCCACGACTGAATGTAATCATCCTGAAGCTGCGACCAGCTCTGGAATTCTGATTTCAGCTCTGTGTGACTGTGAGTTCCAACTACTGCAGACCAGAAGGACATCCTTTTGGGGAAGGGTCAAAGCTATGTGCTCTTTCTAGAATCCACAGCTCTCTGTTATTTCCTCTTTTCTATTATATTTTGCCAGGGCCCTTGGTCTTCTAGCTCCTTCAACCTTCTAAAATAAATCTTCTCTTCCTGAGTCCTATGTCCCATGGCACAACAACCAGAGGCTCCACATGTTCCCTGCCACAGATTGGTCTCCACGAAGCAGCCAGAGTAACCTCAAGTTGCAAATCAACCCACATAGAGTCCCTTAGTGACTGTCCACCAGTCTCCCTGCCGGACCCCAAGAACCCAGCCTGTCCTGGCCACTGCTGAGCCCCCAGCCTCCCACAGACTTCTTGCTCCCTCCTCCTGGTCTGCGGCCACACCAGCCATCCGAAACCATCTCCTCCACCCCACAGTCTTCCTTTCTAGGGGCCTCTATCGGAACATCTTCCCCATTCTCATGGAAGCTGCTGGCTCAGGTCCTGGCTCGACTGCTACCTCCCTAGGGGAAGGCTCTGCTGCCCCCCAGCACAGAGGTGTTCCCCCATAATTCTCTTCCTCATCCATGTTTATTTTTGTTGCACTTAAACACAAGTCAGCTACCTGTTTGTTGCATCTGTTGACTTGCCGTCCCCACTGGATGCGTTTTCCGGGACGGCGGAGGCCTGGTCCCTCCTGTGCAGGACCACATCCCCAGAACCAAGCTAAGAAGGTACCCATGTGATATTTAAATAAATGCATATTTACATAAATACATAAAATATTTAACAAGATATTTGCTAAAGGACGAAGGAAGGAAGAAAGCAAGAAAAGGCAGGGAGGGAGGAAGGGAGGGAAGGAGAATCTCAGGAATTTGCAGACTCAACATTTAAGCCCAGGTTTGCCTGCCCCGAATCCCACTCCCTTTCTACTCCCCACACTGCTATCGATCAATGAACAGCCCCACCCTCGAGCTGGCACCATGCTGGTGAACACCTATGCACAAGACACTTGCAATGTAACGGAGGAAGCTGAACTAACATGCACATAGCACAGCAATGAACATAAAAAAAAAAAGAAGCCATTAGCAAAGTTTGTTGTAGAAGAATATTTAATTATAAAGAAGGATGCTTATAACAGTTTTAACTAAAAAAAGCATGTTTGGAAAACAGCATGTAAAATATAACCTCCTCCCTAAAATACACATATGTACATTGAAAATGTACTAGAAGATCATACATCAAAATGTGAGCTGGTTATATTTGACTGGGGTGATTATTGGTATTAATTTGGTTATTTTTGTTTATCTAAATTTTCTTCAGTGATTATGTATCACTTTTGGAACAAGAAAAAAGTAATTAAAAGTATATGTATGCATGTAAGTCCATAGTAAGCTGCAGGGTCAATAGTGATTCCCACAGAAGAGGCAGGCGAGTGTTCAGGCCAGGCTTCCAGGAGTGGAGGTAGCGTCTGAGGGGGTTCATGCAGGGTGGAAGGGCACTTCCTGTTGCCACTTGCCCACAGTGATGTTAGGCGGTGGCCCCAGATCCCTCACAAATGTGCTGCCTCTTCAGGTCTCAGGGGGAGAAATGCAACTTTGGCTGAGCCCTTGAGAGGCCCCTGCTGCCTGGCCTTGACCTGAAGACTCCTCGGCCTCCGCTCCCTTCATCCCAAAGCATCCCTGACAGCATCCTTCCCCAGGAGACCAGGGGAAGCTCACAGTTCTGCACTGCCCAGGGATGCACGAGTGCGGGTGCCACCATATGCAACCTGACGTGGAGAACGGGGGTCCAAGGGAGAGGGCCTGGGGCCGGGGGCAGGGCGGCCACTCACCGCCGGTTGGCTGGGTGCCACAGCGGGAGTCATCGCATCTTGGGGTGTGAGTTGTCTGTAAAATGGGGTAATGAGTCTCTCGCAGGTCTGTTGTAAGGGCAAAGGGAGATCAGTGTTGTGAAATCAGTGAGAAAAGGATAGAAACGCTGCTTTCTGGAGAGTGACCAGTCGCAAACGTGAGCAAGTAACCATTCCATGCCAATTCAGTGCAGGAGCTCGCGTCCGCTGGGTGACAGCGAAGGAAGGTACAGCAGCCCCTGCCCACAGGCGCTGAGGATCTGCAGGGGTGGGGAGGCCTGGGCAGAAGGCAGCAGGGATCACGTTTGTAGGGATGTGCCCAGCAGGAAGTCAGGGGCCGCCGGCCTGCCCAGCCCAGAGGAAACCTCTCCTCCAGAGAAGGGGTGAACTGAAGAGCGAACAGAAGGCAATTTCACACCGAGCACCCACTATGTGCCGGGACCCCTATCATCTCTGATACAAAGCCTTGCCGGGGAGTTATCTTCATCATCACCGTTTTAGAAACAAGGAGAGTGGGGCACAGAGTGTTAAGGAACCTCCCCAAGGTCACACAGCCAGACAGTGGCCTCTCTGCCTTCACTCTGCGCACTGTGATTTCCACCCCGGGCCGAGGGCCCCCCACCGGAAGGGCGGTGCAGTCGTAGCCCTGATTTGGGGGGGAGGGGGACGAGGGTGATCTGAGCAGCTCTCTGTTCCCCTTGGCAGCTGTCTTTCCATTCGTACCCCTCCCTCTGTGCCCCTGCACAGGGCTGCTGAACACAGAGGCACCGTCCCACCTCCTCAGCCTCCAAGCGCACTACTCTTTGTGACACTCTAAACCCAGGGGCTTCTCTTCCTAGGGGCAGGAGGAGAAAACTGAATCCAGTTCCTTCCTGGAGGGACAGGGTAGGAGATGGGGAGGCGGAGGGGAGAGGGGACACAGGAACTGCTCCAGGCAGGGAGGCCCTGCCCAGGTCCAAAGAGGGTAACAACTTCAGGCGTGGCTCATGGAGAAGTGTCTGGTCTCGGGGGCAGCAGAGTGGAGCAGGGTTCCAGGTGCCAGGTGGGGCAGGAAGGGAGGGAGGCCCCAGAGCTCTGCCAGGGTCACTGCAGGAAATCTCTAAGGAGGGGGTGGCTCAGGGCAGGCTGGGTGCAAAACACCTGTGTACCAGCTGTGGGTCAGGAGAGGGCAGAAGCTAAAAGGGAGAGCACGGGAGAGTTCTAAGACTTGTCTGTGGCCATGTGCAGGAGCAAAGTGGCATCGTGGATGAGAAGTATGGACTCTGAACCCGAACAGTCTGCGTTTGAATTCTGGCTCTGCCACTTGCTAGATTCTCAGGTAAGTGAATTAACCGCTCTGTGCCTCAGTTTCCCCATCCCCACAAGGAATGATAATTGCATCTGCTTCATTTTTGATAAGAGAAAAGAAATGAGTCTGTGTCCTTGAAGTCTTAGAAGGGTGCCTGGGCACAGTTGGCACCACCTGGACCAGGGCCGGGCACACCTTTTCTGTAAAGGGCCAGAGGGTCAATACTTTAGGCTTTGCTAGCCAGATGGTCTCTGTCGTATATACCTTTTTCATTCTTCAACCCTTTAGAAATGTAGCTCAAGGTCTTTATAAGCACAGACCACTGGCCAGATTAGCCCAAAAGCCGCAGTTTAACGACCCCTGATCTAGACTAAAGGTGACCCTAGAGGTGGAGGTACGGTTGGAGGTGGGGCATGACGGTGGCTTTCTGCATTGCGCAGGGGTAAAGACTGCAGTGGGGAGAACCCTGGGCATGGGCTGGAGTGTACAGTAGACGAGGTGATGGGACTCAGGACAAGCGGTGCATAGGAAACATGGCAAGACTGGCAGCCTGGGTGGAGACAGACAGGGCCCTCTGGGACCTCTTTCTCTGAGCCCCAGGCCCACTTGCTGGCAGTTCAAGAAGCACCTGAGGCTGGAGCCTCTGAGGACAGCAGGCAGAGTGTCATTCACAAGAGGTGACACCCCATCTGTCCTCTAGCAAACATTTACAAAGCATTTGCTATGTCCTAAGCCATGAACAAGACAGATGGGACCAGGCTCCACCCCTGGAAATCTTGACTGGCACGTTGCACCTTGACGGGGCTCCCGTCCCCAGGAGATGCACTCTTCTCGGTGAACTCCTCAGCCTTCAGTGGTTCCTGGTACTCTGGTCAGGGCTTAGGAACCTGAGAGCTTGTTGTTCTGTCCTTCTGGAGAGAAAGGAAGAAAAAGATCTGCTGACTATGAAATGGTAGTAGGACAGGGCCCACCCCCGCCCAGCGTTGCTCAGCTGGTACAGCAGACAGGGTGCCTTGAAAATGAAGACCTCAGTGATACATGCTACTTATTCCAGAAAGTTCTCCTTCACCACCCCAGATGCCAAGGTCCTGAGAGGCTGCTGGCTGTGGGCCCTGACCATCAAAGGGAGTGACAACATATAACAGAGATCTTTGAGTGCCTCAAGACCAAACTGAAAAATAAAGGATTTATTTTATTACAAAAGTAGCTGAGTGGTTAGCGTGTTACAGGCACCTGATGTATTATCTTATTTTATCTTCACAATAACCTAGCATGGTAGATATCACTGTTGTTATTTAACAGACTGGAAAATTGAGTTCAAGTAAAGCTACCTAAGGCATCTAAGGCCATGCTGTTCACAACGATGGAAGAGTGAATCAGAAACCCCTATTCTGTGCCCCCCACATAGTGGGCTCCCCGCTATGCTCCATCAGCATCCTATTCCATGATATTATAAAGTACAGCTGTATCTAGTGGGTCATCATTTTTACCTTGGCTTATCTCCTGCACGGTTCCCTGGGCCTACACTTGTTGCAGGACACATGGTCAATCCCTAATGTGTATGTGAGCAATCGACAAGCGGATTGAGTTTCTTTTTACACAGAAATGAAAGTAACACCGCATATCAGAATGAGCGGGAGGGCACAGAGAAGTCAGTTACGACCACGCCGGAATAATGTGGTGGAATTGGCACAACAAAGAAAAACTAAATATCTTAGAGAGGGCATCAATAATACACACCTTAGGCTGGCCACTTGTTTTCAACTTGTAACTGCCCATGACGTCTGCAGACAGGAGGAAAATAGTATGTGTGATCGCCTTCAGGCAGGCCCGGCTTGATATTCAGAGGAGTAGCCACAGTTTCAGTGTTTCACTGTGTGGATTTTCAGGCCATACATCTCTCTCCCAACTATTCCACGCCACCACTGTAAGAAGAAAGCAGCCCCAGGCAATATGTAAAGAAATGGGCACGGCTGTATTCCAATAAAATTTTATTTAGAAAAACAGGTTGTGGGCCATAGTTTGCCAATTCCTGGTTTAGAACTGACACAGTAATACGACTACTTAATGAAACCCTATCCACATATTTTAATTTTCTTTCCAAAACAGGTGTTTGCTGAGTGCTTACCACAGAACAGGCACTGTTCTAGGAGTGGGGGCTTCCATGCAGAAAAAGACAAAACCCTGCTCTCCCCAAGCTTACATGGGGGAACCCTGCTGACACCCCTCCCCAGGAGAAAACATTACCCCTATTTTTCAGATGAACAAAAGAGATGCAAGAAGGGAACATCCTAGAGCTTGTGAGGGACAGAGTCGGGACTCTAAATGAGATCCCAAATCTCGGTTCTTTTCACCACTCCATGCTGTCTCCCAAAGCAGAATCCAGACCCTCTACTTCCATCCAGGTGCTGCATCCCACCTTGACCAAAGCCAAACTGCAGCTGCAGGTAGCTCTTGAGCATCGCTGGCCCAAATTTCAATGGCCAACGCAAGAAAAGATGCAGTGGAAATGGCCCAACCTCCGATAAATCTAAGAGAAGCCGATCTCTAGGGCAGTCCACGTGGGGCTGCCCCCACCCATGTCTGGGACCTAGACATCCATATGCTTTCGACTCTGCCCTTCATTCCCCCAGCAGTCCTGTAGACTGAGGGCTGGGGGAGGCCCAGGGGCAGGAAGGCAGAGCTGACAAACACAGCGTGCTGTGGTGAGGCCTGCTCTGTGCCGGGCACTGGGCCAGAGTCTGCCTGCCATCCTTTTCTTTTTATGGTGTTACGTGGGCTGGACCCTGAAATAAAAGAGCCCTCTCTGTGAAGGTGAATTAAGACGGGGGGACAGAAAGCAGAAGAACAAACCTTCCTTGAGTACCCACTTGATACTAGGCACTTGATTCACATTTTATCCACACACAGTGGGTAGGTGTGTAGGTATACATCACTGCTCCTGTTTCACAGGCCAGGGATTGGCAAAATTTTTCTTGTAAAGGGTCAGGACTTAAATATTTTGGTTTTGTGGGCTATGTCGTCAACTGTGCCATCATCAAGTGAAAGCTGTACGCACCATCTACAGCTTGTATAGACAATACATAAATGAACGAGTGTGGCTGTGTGTCAATAAAACTTTATTTATCTGAAATAAATAAATTTGAATTCCCTATAATTTTGGCATTATGAAATATACTTCCTATGATTTTTTCATCGTGAAAGGTAAAAATGTTAAATTTTAACATTAGTATTTAATTTATATCTATGCTTAAAAATGTAAAATGTTCAATGTAAAAACCATTTAAAAATATAACCACCATTCTTAGTTTATAGGCTGTACAAAAACAGGCAACAGGCTGGATTTAGCCTGGAGGTCACAGTTTGCTGACCCCTGTTTTAGAGGATGTCACTGCTGCTTAAGTGGCTGACCTGGGAGTCTAACCCAGAGCCTCGATTTGTGTGTGGTTACACCAAGTTGATGTGGAATTATGAGGGGCGGTGTGCATGGTGGCAAAAAGCTATCCATTTTGGCAACTTCAGCTAGAACAGCAAAGGCCTTCATCCATTCAGTCATCCAATCATTCATTTGCTGTTCTTTGAAAATGTGCAGAGCCCTGAGGTGGGAGATGTTCATGCCAAGAGCCTGTTCCAGGCCCTACAGCAACTTTAAGAAGGTTGGTTATTAACAATGGTTTATCCCCATTTTACAGATGAGAGAACAGAGGTATAGAGAGAAGCTCATGCCAGTTCCATGTTCTAAGCTGCTTAGGCATTTTAAGGGCATAGTCTTTTCCTTAAGGAACATGGCAGCAAATAACCAAAAAAGAAAAAAAATCAAAAAATTAAAAAAAAGAAAAAAAGTTGAAAACAAACAAACAAACAAACAAACAAACAAATATATATATATATATATATATATATATATATATATATATATATATATATATATATATATTATTCCAGCTGGGGCCAGCAGGAAAGGCCCCATGGAGGAGCATTTGGCAGGACGGAAGGGAGAACTTGCTGGGACTGTTCTTTCTGTTCTGTTTCTTGCTGCCCAGGGCGCCCCACCTCTGATGGCTGAGAGCCACCCTCTCTCTCCCTCCTCCATGCGTCTGTCTCTTTCCTCACAAGTTGCTTTCTTAAACACAGGCTGTTTTCTTGAACACCTTCCCATCCTTCCCTATGCCCCTCTGGCGTCTGGGCAGCATCCCTGGAGACAGAGACTTAGCAAGAAAGTGAAGGAAAAGCAACTGCCCTGGAGTCGCTGGAGCCCCACCCACTCCCCAGACGAGAATGTAAAGGGCGTCTGGGGTCAGGGGTGGGGGTGCCGAGTGTGCCAGGAGCCGTGAGCACTGGAGGACAGTTCCGAGTAAAGGTCACGCTGCTCCAGCGTGAGAAAGCAGGCTGAAGAGGAGCCGTCCTCTGGCCCGGGGCAGCGCGGGCTTAGCCCACAGCCGAGGCGAGTGCCAGACTTGGCCCAGCCCGCAGGGTTGTATAATCATCTCAGCCCTGCTGGTCGCTGCGGAACACCAGGCAACCTTTGGACGAGAAAAACAAACTCCTGAACTCCTGCCAGACAGGGACAGTCCAAGGAGTAAACAGAGGAGTGATTGCACCCCAGGGACCCCCTGACACGCCTCCCAGTCCTGCCGGGCTAATAATAATCACAGTAACAACATTTATGGAGAGCTCACATGTCAGGCACGTGTGCTCAGACCTTTATACACACTATTTCTCCAATCACCCAGGAAGGTCTGCGGAGAAGGTGATAAAATTATCCCCATTTTACAGATGGGGAACCTGAGGATCAGGAACTGAGCTCAGATAATGGAGCCATTTACTAGAGGAGCTGAGATAGGAACTCAGGCCACCTCACTCCACAAGCCGCACCCGTGACTGCCACGCCATAGGGAGGCAGCTTGGCATGTGGCAATGAAAAAAAAAAAAAAAACAAAGGTCTTGGAGCCTAGATTTTGTGGAATCAGATTTTAGCTCCACTACTTCTAGCTGGATGGCCTTAGATTCCCCATGTTCAGGGTCTGTGGTCTCACTGGTATAGTGGTGACCCCCAGGTCCTAGGGTGATAATGAGCAGGGGGATGTATTTAGAGAGGCTGCCAGTAGGTTCTCCACAACTAGTGTCAGATCTCACAAGATATACAGCCCCTGCTATCTCCCAGAGTATAACAGGGGTTCTCCTTGAACCTCAGGCTTTTCCTCAGTTCCCCATCCTCCTGGGCTACACACTCTGTTTGGTGAATTCCCAGCAAGGGTTCCAAATTCTAACAAGTGACTCCATGCTTCTGAAGAAACACTCTCTGATAATCTAGCCCCTGGCTTTCCTCTACCCACCCCATCGAAGTCAGTCTTTAACTTTTTTTTCCCCCTCGAGTGCTAATTAATTTATTATACTCCATCCAGGGAACAGGGGACATTCAAAAGGTGGACAATTCAACCCAGTTGATGTGTCCATTTTCCGGAAGTCTGGGCACACAATCTGATGAGAAAAGAAACAGAAACCGTGAGCTCGCCAAAGAGACACAGTCTTCTGCAGAGTTTCCGAAACCTATTTGAAAGTAACCAGTCGGGACCTCCTTGGAGGTAAACAATTCCGTAAATGTAGAATTACGAACCTCAGAAAAGACTTTTTTTCTTTGTCTGCAAGCTATCTCTCCACTACTCAATAAATCTCTGGGTCCCCCACTCCCACAGGTTGGGTGAGGTGGAGCGGAGGGTCCATGTATAGAACTAAATTTCAATAAAACTGGCTTTATTTGCAATTCGGAGGATTTTATTATATGCATTTTAAAAGCATTATTCTGAAAAGGTGTCTGTAGCTTCCCCAATTTGCCAAAAGGGTTTAACGGTACCAAAAGACAAAAAAAAAAGTTCCAACTTTTTCTGATCCCGCCATGCCAGGCCCTAGGGAACTCACATGTTTCTTGCTCTTCATAAAATCATTTTCTAAAGGTTTTTAAGACGTTTACAGAGAGGATCATGTTGTCTCTCCCTTTCAACTTCCCTGTGGAAATCCTGGTTTGTCTGGTTTGTGTAACAGAGAAAGAAGAAAGGAGACACAAAGAAAGACTGGTTCTCTTCTAATGTACATATGACCACCCCCCCACGCTATGCATAATTGTGTGTTTAATTATCTGTACTCCCTCATGGCCTGAAAATTCTGGAAAGGCAGGGGCAGCGTTATGTCTTTGTATCCCAGTTATGGACTGAATGTTTGTGTCCTTCTTCCCCCTAATTTATTTGTTGAAATCCTAACCCCAAGGCGATGGTATTAGGAGGTGAGGCCTCTGGGAGATAATTAGGTCTTAAGAGTGGAGCCCTCATGACTGGGACTAGTGCCCTTGCAAAGGGATCCCAGAGAGCTCCCCTGCCCCTTCTGTCACGTAAGGACATGGCAAGAAGGTACTCATCCACAAACCAGAAATGGACCCTCCCCAGACAGACTCTGTCGGCACCTTGATCTTGGACTTCCAAGCCTCCAGAACTGTGAGAAATAAATTTCCCCTATGGTATTCTGTTGTAGCAGCCCGAGTGGACTAAGACAGTAGGTCTCTGGTAAGTGTTGGCTGAACGCATGAAGAGGAAAGAAAAAGTTTTACCATATACAGATTCTGTCATTTCCATTGGTAAATTTCCCTTCCTTGAGCAAATTCCTAGGCATTTTGCCTTGGCTTTAGAGATCTGTTCAGAATTCTTGGCCTTTTCTTCTTATTTGGGCCACATGGAGGACACGTTGGCACAGCCTCTGCCCCCTGGGGTCAGGGCCTGGCCGTGCCTTCTCACCCACATGGACTTTTTCCCTGTCTCCTCCTCTGGGCATGCCAGAGTAAAGACTGCATTCTCTTTAGAAACCACTGCACAGCTAGCAAAACTGCCTCTTGCGTGTGGGTTTATTTGGGTGTCATGGCAATAAATGAAAGAACAAGGTTTTTTTGAACAATGACTCTATACCAGGCCGAGAACTGGGCTTTTCACAATTGGCATTTATGGAACACTCCAGTCCCAAACTGCAGAGGCCGCGTTCTTTTCAAGTGCACTTGCAATGTTCACCACCATATGCAGAGCCATAGAATAGGTCTCTGAACCTTCAAAGGACTGAAGTCATGCACAGCATCTTTTCTGAGAATAATGGTAATAAAGTTAGATGTTAACACAGTAGACTCTTCAAAAATCCCCAAATATTTGGAAATGAGGAACCTCGCTCAGTGCTTGGCACAAAGCAGGCCTTCGATAATGTCAGCGCCAACCCCCAACCCTGTTCCAACAACTTTCTCCACCTCTGCTGCTGCTAAAGGTGAAGGTCAACCAGCGGCCAAGAACACGGCCCAAGTCCTGAGCATGTCACTCACTGCCCCGTCTGCACAGGGAGCTGCGACAGTAAGTTAACATTGAACTCTGCCCTGAGCTCCTGGGCTTTTACCAGATCTATGCTTAAACAGGAAGATCTCTGCCAAAGTGGGGCCCCACCCCACTCTCCACTCTGAGGACCCCCAACTTTTCTGAAGGGGCTGTCCAGGTATGGGGTGAGGCTTGATTTGGTGATGGATCTTGTTCTGCTTACTTAGAATGTTCTCTGGCAAACAAAATCAAATTAGTTTTGTGTAGGGAATATAACTGTCATGTCTTAAGGAAAAAAACCAAAGTAGCACATCAGGAATGCCTGCCTGATGTTAGAGGGCTTCCATGATAGCAGCAACGCAGAAAACCAGCAAGAACCTCAACTCGCCGAGTCATTCAAAGTAAATGGCAGGTGTGGCTCTGACATTCTTTGGATTGGGGGATGAAGTGGGATCTAAATTTTACTTAAGAGTTTGCCTGAGCTTTTCAAGGCTGAAAATCCGATTCATGTTTTCAGTTCATTACAGGAATGGGCAATTGTGTGGCTAATGACCTGCCACCCATAAGAACCAAAAGGTTGAGTGATGTGTTATTGCCAGACACGTGAAATGAATAAACAATAGCCGTTTCCTACAGCAAAGCTGGTTGTAGCATCATTTTCCTACAAATCAGGAAAAGTTACCTGGATATGAATAAGTGGGAAACTAAGACCTTAATTAAAACACACCTAAAGAGGTTGGTCCATGAAAAATTCCTCAGAAATCAGTTCATGGGAGGTTCCCACCAGGATTCCATCAAGAGAAGGGAATTAGAAACAGGTGAGATTATAGCCCAGTTTTGTCACATCCTGGCTCTGGGACCATGGGCAAGAGGTTCCACCTCAATTTCCTCATCTGTAAAATGGGGGTAGTAAAAGGACCTGCCTCCTCGGGTCATTATGAAGACTAACTGAGATGCTGCACCAAGATACTTGGCAAGTGCCAATCACATAAAAATAAACAATATTGAGCACCTACCATGCAATCCAAGCAAACATGCTAAATTAGGACAATCCTGGGAAGAAGGTAGGTTTTTCTCATTTGGTAGATATGAAAATTAAAGCTTAGGAAAGCTAAGAAATTTGCCCAGGGACACAGCTGTAAGACGTAGAGGTAAGATTCAAATTCGGTCTAACCCTAGAGCCTTAAGAAACTTCTAGTCTAATAGGAGTGAACAACAGAAACCACCCATAACAATTCTGGGAGGACCAGGCAAACTGCCCCAGGAATAATACACTGGAGCCAAAGGCAGTCTGGAATCACCCTGTAGGAATACCTGGCTACACTGTCCCATTTGACCTGGGCCTTGAAAGATTTTTTGGTTTTCACCAGGAGGAGGAGGAGGTAAGAAGGGCCTTATGGGTGGAAAATCCATACTGGAAAAGACAAGAAGATATTAAAAGAAATTCTTGGCCAGGTGCAGTGCCTCATACCTGTAATTCCAGAACTTTGAGAGGCTGAGTTGGGAAGATTATTTGAGGCCTGGAGTTTGAGATCAGCCTGGGCAACATAGCAAGACCCCAATCTCTACCAAAAAAAAAAAAAATTAGTTGGGCACAGTGGTGCACACCTGTAGTCCTAGCTACTCGGGAGGCTGAGGCAGCAGGCTCACTGGAGCCCAAGAGTTTCAGCCTGGGTGACAGAGTGAGACCCTGTCTCTTAAAAATAAATAAATAAATAAGTAAAAGGAATTAGGAATTCTTAGATTAGGTAAGGCTAACAAGACAGCTGTTGTGGTGAGAACCCGAGCCTCGAAAGAACTCATTTCTGTGCCTTTGCAAACATTCTGGTTAGCACAGCACTGTGGGTAGGAGCAGAGGCTCTGGTGTCTGATGAACTATTTTGACATAATTAAGCGGTGTGATTTGAAGAAGAGACTTGACCTCTCTGTTCCTGAAGTGGGTGTACCTCTCACAGGAAGGTAGCATAGTAACACTCTGCACAGCTGTGAGGCTTAACTGGGGTGCTCCATGTAAACACTCGGAATCAAGCCTGCAAGGATGCTGATGCTTATGTTTCAACTCCACTCGATGTGTCCTATGTCTCCAGTGTCATCCTTCTGCCCACTGCCCAGACCCCTTCCACCCACTGGCTGACATCTCTCAAGGAGTTACTAAAAAGTTCATGTCCTAAAAAAGGAAAGTCTCAAGAGCCAAAGAGAAGGGGGCTTGGACTATTACCACCACTAGAGATGAGTTCCTACCGAGTACAACTCGTCAACTCACAGCCAGATTTAGGGATCTGACTTCATCCCTTTTGCAAAACACATTTCTGCTAAATAACTGTGACGCAGCATCATTTGAATTCTAACCATTTGACAGCTGTCCAGGGAAGGCAATTTCTGCCTGGACAGCAATGGTGTCTCTACTAATCTTTGTGTTTTGTTGTGTAAAATGGGACGACAGATTGGAGACTTTAATACAAAGGTATATTTGCTTTAGGCTCTCCTCTGACCCCTCGCAAACTCTCAAATCTTGAGGGTCTTTTTTTGTGCCTGGGCTTGACTAGGTGTTTGTGTTAATCAGACATTAAATCAAAGATTCTAAGACACATGACTTTTCAAATTTCAACGTCTCCAAAATACATATGGCGTGCTACAACCAGTGTCATGCAGTAGTTTAATTGGAAGCATTTGTTTCTTAGTGCACATAAATTAATGGTGAGTCGTACAAATGATGGCATCTTAGATTTGAGAAACTTTCATATGTGCTGAGAAGCATGTTTGGAGAAAAACAAAACTTGCTTTTCTCTAAACAATAACCACATGAATATATATATTATCATTCCTAACCTACAGATGAGAAATCTGATGCAGATTTTTTTTAACAGAGTGCTAAAAAAATTTTGCTCAAGATTACCCAGCCTAGTGTGTGGAAGGAAGGAAGAGTTAGGGTGGGATTCTCCTTACTATTGCAGATTACATATTACTGCAAAACTTAGTGTTGTAAAACAATAATAGTTTTATGTTGCTTCTGATTTTTTGGTCCTGGGCTTCGCTGGGTGGTTCTCACTTGGGGTTTTCCACGCCCTCGTAGTCACGTGTCTGCTGGGCTGTGCTCATTTAAAAAGCAAAGGGCCTACAAGTCCAAGATGGCCTCTGGCATGGCTGGTGGCCAACACTGGCTGCCGCTGGAAGCTCCATGGAAGCTACAGAGCAGAGCACCCATCAGGGGCCTCTTCGGCAAGACAGTCCCAGCGCTTCCCCTGGAACGAGCACACCAAGAAAACCATGCGGGAGCTGTGTGAAGCAGTCATAAGTCTGCACAGACTCAAGGGAAAAGACATAGAGCCCATCTTTCAGTGGGAAGAACATCAAGGTACAGAGCCATTTTGTTTCCAAACCACCACGAATGGACGACCTGGTCTGACTGGTACTAAGACCCCATATTTGGGATTGCTCGACCGGTGCCCAAAGGGGCAAAGAAAGGGAGGCTGTGAACTAAATGCAACGAGGAGGCTTTTGAACAAATTTAAGAGGGCTGGTCATGTAGCTTCGACTACAATGTACACACTTTGAGACCTCAAAAATGGGTCCAGCGTTGCTCTCGCTGTGAAGAACATACCTGGAGCTGCCCAGGAAGTGGTTTCAGGATGAACTTAGCAGGCTCACAAGAAACATCAGGCTTAGAACTTTGTCAGGTGTATCTTATTTCTAATCTAAAATGGCTTTATGTACTTTAATAAATATTTAGTGAGTGCCGCTACAGAATGTTTTGGTATCTGTGGGTACCCTGATGCACAGAACAATGCCTCTTTCTTCACTTGGCTCATATTCTGGTGGGGGATGCAAAAATAACCAAATCTGTAATAATGTCCCCATGTCATCGGTACTAAGGATAATGATAGAAAATGAGGGGCAGGGAACCTATTTTAGAGGGGTAGTCAAAGAAGGCCCCTCCGGTAGTTGACATCTGAGCAGAGACCTGAATAAAGTGAGGAAATAGGCCAGGCAGGTGTGCAGGACAAAGAGTATTCCGGAAAAGGGAGATATTATGTGCAAAGGCCCTGAGGCCAGACTGTGCGCAGCAAGGAGGCCAGTGAGGGGGCTACAGTGAACAAGCGGGAAAGTGGCAGGAAGGGCAGGCCTTGTAGGGCACAGAAAGGACTCTGTATTTATAATCCTCCGAGTTGAGACTCATGGAAGGGTTTCAAATGGGTGAATCCCATGATTTGGTTTAGACTTTTTTTTTTTTTTTTTTTTTTTTTTAGATTTTTAAAGGACCCCTATGGTTGCAGAGTAAGAACGAAGGGTGGAGCAGAAACAGGAAGATGGGTTAGGAGTCCCCTGCAGGAATCCAGGCCAAAGTTACTGGTGGCTTTGTCTGGACTGCCATTGGTGGGGAGGGTGAGAAGGGTTGGGAAGGGCAACGACTTCACAGGCTTTGCTACTGGTCATATCTACCAGTAGAGTGCTTAACTCCATGAATGAGGTATATTTCAAAATAATGCTTAGTTATTGCCCAGATTCAAATGTGACCTCTCCAGAGGGTGGCAATTTGGGTAGTAGAAAGTGAGAGAGACCCAGGTCACAGCGGCTCCCTCACACGAGCTGGGGATCTTGTCCTCCACTGCGTGGAATGGGCAGGAACATGGGCACTAGCCCCGTCTCTCCCACACCCACCCCCTGGCAAGAAAGATATGAGGAGATTCAAAAGAATTAGCCACTAGCTGGAAAGACCCTTTCAAAAAGGAGTTCAAAAATAAATCTAGAACCTTCTAAAGGGGTTGCCAGGAGAGACCCAAGACCATTTGCATGGGCAAGTTTGGGTATTTTGGTCATTCACTTGGTGACACGACTTGGTAGTCACAGCCCCTCCTTCTTTGCAAGCCAACATTCTCTAAAGAGCCTTTTTCGTCAAAAAGAAACTACCACTGTGGCTGCTTTGAGACATATTTTAGGGGGGGTTTCATGCTCCATGAGTCTCAGAAGTGAAAGGGTCAAGGTTCTGCTTAAATACCACAAGTGGCCCAATGATGGGACCAAGATGCAAACCCAAGCCTATAATAGTGACTACTTTTCTTTTAATTTTATTTTCACAAACACATCTGCAGCCACTTACTATGTCACAGGCAGTGTTCTAATCATTCATAAAATGTTTACTCATTTAAAGATCTGAACAGTCATATTAGTCTGGTACTACTATTCGTCTTCATTAGTACTCAACACACATTTACTGAGCTTTTTACAGATAAGGAAAGTGAGCCAGAGAGAAGCTAAGTGACTTGCCCAAATTCACACAGCAGGGCCAAGATTAGAACCCAGGAACTCTGGCTCTAGAATTTGGGCTCTTAAGTGCCATGCTAAGCTACCCAACACTGTGCTTTGCTGGAAATTTGTGTTATCTATTAAAAGTACTTTCAGCTTCAAATAAGACACAGCCAAATTTAGAGTGACTTAAACAGTAGGACTCGTTTCACATAACAAGAAGACTGGAGGTAGTCTTCTGTCTTGGACTGATGGAACAGCTCAACGATGCTATGGAAGGTCCAGTCTGTTTCCATCTTTTCTGCTCCACCATCTCAGTCTGTTGGTTTGTCACCCCATGCTTGCAAGATAGCTGCTGCACCTTCAGGTATCATATCCAAGATCCAGGCAGGAAGAAAGGATAAGAGTAATGAGCTTCCTCTATGAGGGGCTTTGTCTTTTTATTTGGGAAGAAACTCCCTTCCCAGCATACTTCCACCCACAAGACTGGATAACATGCCCACCATTACCATATCTACTTTGAACCAACCACAAATCATCTCATGAGGCTGGGATAGGGGCCTGGCTTCCCTGACATCTGGGGCCTCCTTCCCACCACTTGAACATATAAAGGTTCTGTACAGTAGGAGACAATGGCTTTTGAGATGACAAAAGACAGCATCTGCCAAGGGTAGGTATTACCATCACCATGATGGGAACGCTGCAGCTGGAAGTCACAAGGTTAAGATCATATAGCTGACAATGTGGTAGCTCTAGGATGCTAACCCAGGTCCGTCTGACACTAACTCTCACAGTCTTAACTGTGGCATAGTACATTGCTAAGTGGAGTCAAGAATGGGTAGACCGACATTTGGCTTTATCAATAAGAGTTGTAGGGCCTTGGGCAAGTTACTTAATTTCCCTAAGGCTCAATGTACTTACCTCTAAATTGTGGCTAGTAGTGGTACTTAAGCAAGAGGTCACTGTGAGCATGAAATGAAATGGTATATGTAAAGTGCCTGATAATACTAAACAGTCAAATCCTTGGCTATTATTATTTTTGTTGTCACTATTATTATCACTATTTTTGTACTATGAGACTTTGTAGCCACAATGGCCTTGTACTCAGATGAGAACACCATTTAGGGAATCTTTGGGTGACTGGTAGTGGTATTAAGTAGTGAGTAAGTTTGAAAGTGAGGAGAAAGTGTTGAATATAGCACTAACTATGGATTCAAGAGTCCTAAAGCTTGTCTTGCTTGAATTTAGTGATCCAAAGACCGGTGGCTCAAAATAGGCCAACAGATCTACAAGGCACAATAGTTTGATTTTAGTCTTGGTTCTGCTATTAGTATTATAAAATGCTGTTTGGCCAAAAGCAGCTCACTTCTCCTTTTTGGATCTATGTGTTCTCATCTGTACAGAGAAGTGATTTTCCCTTCATCCAATACTCAATGTGTAATTAACATTAATTGAGCACCTATTATATGCACCGTGCCCGGGAAGTACAGTGATGAGTGAGGCATATCTTGCACTCAAGAAGCTTAGAGACTTAGAGATCTTCATGGTTCCTTTCAAAAGTAAATTTTGATGACATTAGCCAGAAGGCAAGGCTAGTAACTCCCAATCCAGAGGTTTATTTTGAGGATTAACCATGTTAGTGACGTTATAACTGTCTCTGAATAAATGCAAAAAACATAAAGCGTTGGCAGTTTCTTACACAGCTAAACATAGTCATACCATGTGATCCAACAATTGCCCTCCTTGGTGTCCCCAAATGAGTTGAAAACTTATGTTCCCACAAAAACCTACATATATATGTCTATAGCAGCTTTATTCATAATTGCCAAAAATTGAAGCAACTAAGATACCCTTCCATAAGTGAACAGATAAACTATGGTATATCCAAATCCCAGCATGTTATTTTACAGATATCAATAAACTGATTCTAAAGTTTATATGGGGAGGGAAAATGCCCAGAACAGCCGACACACTATGGAAAGAGAACAAAGTCAGAGGACTAATGCTACCTGATTTCAATACTTGCTATAAAGCTATGGTTATCAAGACAGCATGGTACTGGCAAAAGAGTAAACAAATAGATCAATGGAACAGAACAGAGAGCACAGAAATAGACCCAAACACAGTCAATTGATCTTTGAAAAAGGAACACAGGCATCACAATGGAGCAAAGATAATCTTTTCAATAAATGGCGCTGGACATCCATGTGCAAAAAAAGAATCTAGACACGGACCTTGAACACTTCACAAAAATTACCTCAAAATGGATCGTAGACCTAAAAGTAAAATGCAAAACTATAAAACTCTCAGAAGATAATAAAGGAGAAACCCCTAGACGACCTTGGGTATGACAATAACTTTTTAGATACAACATCAAACAGCATGATCCATGAAAGAACCAATAAATAAGCTAAACTTCATTAAAATTAAAAACTTCTGATCTGCAAAGACACTGTTAAGAGAATGAAAAGACAAGCCACATACTGAGAAAAGGTATTTGCAAAAAGACATGTCACTTAAAAGAATGCTACCCAAAATGTGCAAAGAACTCTTAAGACTCAGGAATAAGGAAATGAAAAACCTAATTAAAAAATGGGCAAAATACCTGAACAGACACCTCACCAAAGAATATATACAGATGGTAAATAAAATAAACATTATACATCATTGGGAAAATGCAAATTAAAACAATGAGATACTACTGCACAACTATGAGGATAACCAAAATCCAAAACATTAACACCAAATGCTGATGAGGATTTGGAGTAACAGGAACTCTCATTCATTACTGGTGGGAATGTAAAATTATTTAGCCACTTTGGAAGAGTTTGGCAGTTTCTTAGAAAACTAAGCATAGGCTTACCATAACATCCAGCAACTACACTCTTTGGTATTTACCCAAACAAGTTAAAAACTTATATCCACACAAAAACCTGCACACAGATGTTTACTGCAGCTTTATTCATAATTGCCAAAACTTGGAAGCAACTAAGATGCCTTTCAGTAGGTGATTGAGTAAATACACTGTGGTACATCAGACAATAGAATATTATTCGGCAATAAAAGAAGTGAGCTCTCAAGCCATGAAAAGACTTGGAGAAACCTTACATGCATATTACTAAAGTGAAAGAAATCAATCTGATAAAGCTACATACTGTATGATTCCAACTATGTGACATTCTGGAACAGACAAAACCATGGGGACAGTAAAAAGATTGGTGGTTCCCAGAGGCTGGAGGAGGGAGGGATGAATGGGCAGAGCATAGGGGATTTTTAGGGCAGTAAAACTGCTCTGTGTGATACTGTAATAGTGGAGACACTGAATACACAACAGTATGTATTTATCAAAACCCACAGAACTGTACAACACAAAGAGTGAAGCTTAATGTAAACTATGGACTTCAATTACTCAGAATGTATCAGTATTGTCTCATAAATTGTAACAAATGTACCACATTAATGCAAGATGCTAGTAAAAAGAGACATGGGGGAGGAAGAGAGTACATGGCACTCTGCTTTTGACTCAATTTTTTTTGTAAACTATAAAAAATATAGATTATATATATCTTAGCAACATTCATATCCTTTGATCCAACTATTCCACTTCTGGGATCCTCTTGAGTACAGGATGTACTAGAAGGAAAACTTTATTTACAGAAGGTGAAAAAAGTTAACAATCAGTAGTTCATCTCTAACAACCACATAAATAAAAGTAAATTTCTAAATGATAGTATAAAACATTATAGAATAACATGGATGATGCCTGTGGAAAAAAAGCAAATGGAAAATAATCAGAAAGCACCTTATGATAACAACTATGCAAAAAAATTATATAAAATAAGGCAAATGTGTTATAGCACATTGATAATCATAATTGATATGCTATCTAGAGTCATGAAATTATTGTTAACTTTTTATTCTTTTTTCAATTTCTTATATTTTTGATATATCTTCTCAAATATATGTATATTTTCAATAATGTTTTTATTTCAAAGTATTAAGGTGTACAAATGTTTTAGGTTACATGGATTGCTTTTGTAATGCTTGAGTCCCGGCTATGGATGTGCCCATCACCCAGATAGTGTTCACTGTACCCATTAGGTAGGTTTTTGCCCCTCTTCTCCTACCCACTTCTCCCCAGTTAATTTCCACTGAGTTTTACTTGGCTCTGTGTACAAATGTGCTCATCCGTTAGTTCCCATTTAATAGTGAGTACACGTGGTGTTTGTTTTTCCATTCCTGAGATACTTTACTTAGAATGGTCTCCTGTTCCATCAAGATTGTTGCAAAAGGTATTAATTCATCTTTTTTATGGGTGAGTAGTACTCTGTGGTATACATATGCCACATTTTATTAATCCATTCATGAATTGATGGGCACTTGGGTTGATACTACATCACTGGAATTGTGAATTGTGCTATAATAAACATTTGAGTGCAGGTGTCTTTTTGATAAAAATGACTTATTTTCCTTTGGGTAAATACCCAGTAGTGGGATTGCTGGATCAAATGATAAGTCTACTTTTAGTATTTTGAGGAATCTCCATACCATTTTCCATAGAGGTTATACTAATTTGCAGTGCCAACAACAGTGTATAAGCATTCCTTTCTCTCTGTATCCATACCAGCATCTGTTATTTTTGGACTTTTAAATAAAAGCCATTCTAACTGAAGTAAGATGGTATCTCACTGTGGCTTTCATTTGCATTTCCCTGATGATTAGTGACATTAAGCATTTTTTCATATGTTTATTGGCCATTTGTGTTTCTTCTTCTGAGAAGCTTCTGTTCATGTCTTTTGCCCAATTTTTAAAAGTATTTACTTTTTTATGGCTGATTTGCTTGAGTTCCTTGTAAATTCTGGGTATTAGCCCTTTATTGGGTGTACAGCTTGTGAATACTTTCTCCCATTCTGTAGGTTGTCTATTTGCTCTGCTAATTACTTCCTTGGCTAACAGATGCTTTTTAGTTTGATCAAATCCCACCCCATTTATTCATTTTTGTTGTGGCCATGATTGCCACTGGGGTCTTAGTCATAAATTCTTTGCCTAGGCCAATATCTAGAGCAGTTTTTCCTATATTTTCCTCTAGAATTCTTATGTATTCATGCCTTAGATTTAAGTCTTTTGCTGGGCGTGGTGGCTCACGCCTGTAATTCTAGCACTCTGGGAGGCCGAGGCGGGAGGATCATTTGAGCTCAGGAGTTTGAGACCAGCCTGAGCAAGAGCAAGACCCTGTCTCTACTAAAAAAAATAGAAAGAAATTAGCTGGACAACTAAAAATATATATATAAAAAATTAGCCGGGCATGGTGGCACATGCCTGTAGTCCCAGCTACTTGGGAGGCTGAGGCAGTAGGATCACTTGAGCCCAGGAGTTTGAGGTTGCTGTGAGCTAGGCTGACGCCATGGCACTCTAGCCCGGGCAATGGAGTGAGACTCTGTCTCCAAAAAAAAAAAAAAAACATTTAAGTCTTTTATCCATCTTGAATTATTTTTTGTGAGTGGTGAAAGGTAGGGGTCCTGTTTCATTCTTCTGCATGTGGCTATCCAATTTTCCCGGCACCATTTATTGAATAGGGCTTCTTTTCTCCAGTGTATGTTGCTGTCTGCTTTGTTAAAGATCAGTTGGCTGTAGGTATATGGTTTTATTTCTGGGTTCTATATTCTATTCCATTGGTTTATGTCTCTGTTTTTGTACCAATACCACACTGTTTTGGGTTACTATATCCTTGTAGTATAATTTAAAGTTTGGTAATGTGATGCCTCCAAATTTGTTCTTTTTGCTTAAGATTGCTTTGGCAATTTGAGCTCTTTCCTAGTTCCAGACAAAGTGTAGAATTATTTTTTGTATATCAGAGAAGTATGATGTTGGTAATTTGATAGGGATTGCATTGAATTTGTAAATCATTTTGGATAGTATGGACATTTTAACAACATTGATTCTACCTATCCATGAGCATATGTTTTTCCATTTGTGTGTATCCCCTGTGATTTCTTTCCTCAGAGTTTTGTAGTTCTCTTTGCAGAGATCTTTCAACTCCTTGGTTAAGTACATTTCCAGGTGTTTTATTTTCTTTGTAGCTATTGTGAATGGTGTTGAGTCTTTGATTCGGCTCTTGGCTTACTGTTATTGGTATATAGAAATGCCACTGATTTATGTACATTGATATTGTATCTGAAACTTCGCTGAATTTATTTATCAATTCTAGGAGACTCTTGGTGGAGTCTTTGGGGTTTTCTAGATACAAAATCATATTGTCAGTGAAGAGCAATAGTTTGACATCCTTTTTCCTGATTTGTATATCCTTTATTTCTTTCTCTTGTCTGATTGCTCTGTCTAAGACTTCCAGCACTATGTTGAATAGAAGCAGTGACAGTGGGCATCCTTGTCTTGTTCTACTTCTTAGGTGGAATGCTTCCAAATTGTCCCCATTCGGTATGATGTTGGCTGTGGATTTGTCATAATAATATATGGCTTTTATAATTCTGAGATATGTTCCTTCTATGCCTAGTTTGTTGAGAGTTTTTATCATGAAAGGGTGCTGGATTTTGTCAAATGCTATATAAGCTCTCAAATATATATATGTATATATATAAAACATAAAATAGTATATATAAATATCAAAGGTCTATGAATCCTATAGCTAGGGGAGAAAAGACAAGAACAGGTAGTAAAGCCAGAAAGCTAATAACAATAATAACACCTCCACCTCCTCCACCACCATTTCTCAGGAGCTTTCTACATGGAAACCGCTTTTCTTAGTACTTCCTCAAGTTCTAACTCATTTGGGTAACTCACTCAGAACCACAAAGCTAGATGGCAAGAGGGTTACTTACATGCAACAAAAGCAACTGTCCTCTGAAGCCATGGCTTGTTCAAAATATACTTATTGAGAGCACAGCAGAGTCACCAGAGGTGCTAAAAGCATAAATGGGAAATACAAATTCAAAGAGCAGGAAAGGAGGTTACATATCTACTCACTCATTCACTCACCCAACAAGCATTTATTTACTAATTGCTTACATGACAGCAGGCACTGGGGATGCACATATGAATAAAATGAAATCTCTGGCCTTTAAGATCTCCCAGTCTCATTCACTCAACTCTATATCTTCCAATCGGTGACATTTCTGATCGTGAGAAGGCACGCTGCCTGTAAAAGAAGAGACTGGGACCACAGGCATGAACTGGAACTCTGCCAGCAACCCCAGGCGTGCGGTCACCCTAAGTTGCCCTCCACAGCGCCGCTCCTGAAGGGCAGAAACCATCCCACAAGCTCTCTCCACCCCCTTTAGTTCACTTAAACTGACTTTCTGGGTCAGGAAATTTATTTTTGACTCTACCCTCACCTCACCCCCACAACACCAAGTATTTCAGATCAAGTATCTGTGAATCATAGGTCAGGTTGACTCATTTCTTAAAGTTTCCAGGTTGTGAATGAAAACAGTATTGATGGCTTGAAGGATGATCAAATACAGGGAAAGACAATGCAACTTGGTTTACATTTGTCTACAACAATGCAAACCCGATCTGCAAGCATTTTATTAAAATGAGGAAGGCAGATGCTAAAAAATTTGCAGTGAGGGAGGGTTGGTAAATGAAAAAGACACACCATTCCCGTTTTTGTTAAACTGATTTACCACGTGTATCTTGCTGAAGATATTCTGTCCACTTATGGTACTGCTTTTTGTCTTATTTTGGTTAACGTGAAAAATACGGACGATGGGTTTACAGAAGAAGTTCAGTTAAAGATTCAAAGCCTATAAAATTATGGTGTTTTCAATATTAAAAAGGGAAAGAAGAAGGAAGGAAACTTGGGTTGAGCATTTACTATAGAGTCTCATTTCATCCCCTGAGGCCCCAGCAGGGCAGGAAGCATAGGCTGGGAAAGGTTGAGCCACCTGCCCCAAGGAGCTTGGCGGCAGAACACCACCAGAGGCTTTGGGATCCTTCTGTACAAATCTGCTCAGCAAGAAAACATTTAACCAAAGGGGTGTTCAGGAATGGAAGCTCACAGTAAGGGCACAAATCAGTGCTGGGACCAGGAAAGCCAACCGCTAGAGACTTTGCCGGGCTGTGACTCTCACACAGCTTCACACCCATTCATGCTGACCTTTCACCTGTAGAACTGTGCTGTGTCTCCAGACCAATGTGCAACACCAAGACAAGAGGCCAGAACTCTTGCCCCCGTGGGAAAGGCTGACTGGGACCCTCAGCAAAACTCACCAGCATCTGAGTCAGATCAGGTGACCCTTGTGGTCCTGAGCCTCCCAAAGCAGGGGAACCCCCTTTGCCCCAGACTCCACCACACAGCCTCGGGGCTCACGGCAGAAAACTTCACCTATGAATCATGGCTGCTCAGAACCTTCCCTGGGCCTCTCTGAGAACCCTCTGAAGGGCTTGGCATGTGTCACCAGGAGCTGGGACAGCTGCACAATTCTGTGAAACAAGATTTCATGGGTTTCGCTGGTCTCTTGGGATGCCTCATCAATTATGAGATGACCTATCTGCCGGTGTCAAGGCTCAGAAATGCCAGATAAAGCACTCATAGGTGGGTATGGTCTTCAACTTTTTAATGTTGTTTTAGTGGATACCTGGCTAATTTGAAATCACGGTGTTAATAGAGGGAAGCCCAGAGATGGTGACTTGTGTAAGAACACACAGCTGGAGTGAAACTTGGAAGGAGAACTCAGAGTCTATAATTTCTTTCCTCATTATCATACGGCCTTGCTTAGAACAAAAAGACTAAACTATGCAAAAATAAATAAATGAATGAATACATAAATAAATACATAAATAAATTCAACTAGATGGCAAAGGAATAGGGCAGTGGAGCTAAATCCAAAGGCAAGACATTCCAGGCCAGTCATGGGCTCTTTGTGACACCGTCAGGAATTGCCTTTTCCCACCCTAACAGAGTGGAGGGTGAGCTAGCAGCACGTTCTTTAAGTAAATCCCGGTGGCACTGTTATTTAGAGTCTAAGAGTTCAAAGAGGCTCACTGAGTCCACCATGCAGATGAAAAAAATAAGGTCCAGGAAGAGGACCTGCCTTGACCTGCCCAAGGAAACCCAGCTGGCTGTGGCAGCACTGATGCTAAAGCCAACATCACTTACTCTCCAGTCCTGCAGAGTCCCCAGAGCACAGTGCACTTTCCTAGATTGTAAGGACAAGGGAATTTTGGTCCCTTTGGCAACCCTTAGAATTTTACATAATTTGGTCTAGTGATGTGGCAGAATCTCCAAGGCAGGTGGCTGATTTTGATGAATCTGTTGTGGCACCAAAAGATAGCTGTGGACATGGTGAGTTTTTCAACTTACACACGGGAAGCGTTCTGGAAGTACAGTGAATGGGAAAGCAGAAAAAGAATTTATGTATTTGGACCAAATAAAGGTGATATATCCACCCAGTGTAATAAAACTATGTAACAGTTAAAAAGAACAAGGTGCTAACATGGATAGCACTCCTTGACGTATTGCTGAGCGAAAAAAGGTAAACTGCAAAATACTTTATCACACGTCTACAAAACAGTACTGTGTGTGTGTGTATGTGTGTGTGTGTGTACATAAACACATTAGAAAGGTCTGCAAGGATGTGATCCAAAATGACAAATGTGACCTAACCAGAGTTAATGAGGAGGCAGGAACTGAGGACAGTGAACTAAAAAGACTTGGGTCTTATTTGGGAAATTATTTATTTTTCCAAAATGAATGAACCTATTTAATGGTTATATAATCAAAGATTAACACATTAACTGCCACGTGAGTTCTAGTTAACTCACACTAGTTTTGAGCCCCAAGGCCTCGTGAAGCATATGTAACTCAGGCGTCTCTTTCCCTTGGAAGCTGAATGGCGCGCAGGCAACTCACGCTGCCGTGCTGTAGCATACATGTTAAGTGACGGGTGGTCCCCTGGGCAAAACCCTGCAGTTGATCCATGAAAATCTTACTTGTTGATGTTTTTGTTACAATTAATACTGACAATTTAATTGTATATAACTCACGCACAGAAAACAATAAAAAATAACAAACTGGTCATTAAATTAGAAAGGATCGTTTCTATTCTATTTTCATAATAAAACACTGTGGCCCCAAGGAAAAACATTTTTTTTCTAGTATGGCAATGTGTTAATTTTTTAAAGAGAAAATAGCAATAGGATTTTAATGATTCCTCTATCTGTTCGGGCACTATTTGAGCATCCATTATGTGCCAGGCATGAAACAAGGTGAAAAATCTAACCCTGATCACAAGCATTATGTTCTAATGCAAGGGGAGGAGAGGTTTACCTGCTTGGTAAGCATAATGAGGTATGTCGCAAGTACTCAGATGAAAAAAGAAAACAGAGTGAAGTAGGAAAATAAAGAAAGGAATCTGTATATTTCACAGGAGATCCAAAACAGAGTCCCCAGTAAATTCTGCCAAGGCCTGCCATGTTGAGACAAAATGATTATGACAATAAACTATTGCAATGGACAAAACTTCCATAATTTTAAAGGAATATCCATGGTCTTTAACTTCAGCTGAAGTTCACAAATGAATACAATAGTACAAAGGATAGTTTGTAGTTTACAAACATGTAACCCCTCCACAAACAGAGAGAGATGGTTTTGTTGCTTTTAAAGGCACTGATTCTTTTGCTGCTTTTATCAGTACATATGGTTCACACTACTAGGCTAGAAATGGCCTCCGCCAAAAACTGCTGTTTTGATTTGGGTTTCTAAAAATAACTCATGGGAAGCCTGCAGTGTGAGGAGAAGATGGTCGCACACAGCTCCAGGGAGGAAAATCTGAAGCATCGATTTGAATTACCTAAGAGCTGAAATTGAGTACGAATGTCTCCTTGTAGCAACTGCTGTATAATTAGCCACCCTAATGGAATCTTTTCAAAACCAACGCAGTTCTACAAGTAAGTTTAATTGAAAATAAAATTTCCAGACTGACTATTCTGTCGAAACCACATTAAATGAAGATGGCTCAGCAGTGGCCAAATTACTGGTGAAATGTATTATGTATTATGCATTATGGGAGAGAGGGGACAAAAGGGGGAGGGGGATGTGCTCCCCTATATGGGGGAAATGTGGCAATTTTCAGGGCTCCTTTTTCCAGTTGCATGTGTCTTCTGTCCTTTTGGAAAAAGTATTCAATTCTCTCTGCATCAGTGCTACTGCTGGGGCTATCTCCCAAGCCGAGAGCATCACAAGTCTCCTGAAAGAAGAAGCTGGGATTAAAATCTCAAAGATAAAGCAGGGAAGAGAAGAGAAAATGACACTTGCTTTCTAATTCACTCATTACCAGCACAGGGACATGTTTCATTCTAGGAAGACCACATTCGTCCATCAGCTCACGGAGGGGGCTACGGTGACCTGGAACTGCCTTCTGCACTTGGACTTTCATTGGTGCTACTTGTCAGCTGTGCTGAGTTATTTAACATTTCCGAGTAGCAGTTTTCTCATCTTGAAAGAAAAAATAAAAGGATTGTCATTCCCACACCTCCCATATGGTCAGGAAGATTAAATATGTGCGTGATTGGCCTGGTGCTCTAGACAGGTGGTGCTGCACCCAGGGCAAGGAGGGGAGGGGCGGACGACCAGATCCTTCCTTGTCTCGGCATGTCGACCTGTAGAATCAGCATCACCTGGAAGCCCATGACTAGTGCAGAAGCTCAGCATCACATAGAAAAATTGATCAAGAATCTGCATTTAACAAGTGCTTCTGGAGATTTGTATTACATGTGGCTCCAATTTGAGCCTCGCTGGGCTGGGCCATCTTTCAGGTGTGTGATTCTATGTCGGGTGACTCATGTTAAGAGAAAGTGAGAAGGAAGGAAAGAAGGGAGGGAGGAAGGGAAGAGAGGCCCATTTGAATTAAAATAACAAAACTATTAATAAGAGATTATTGAGGCACTTGCTATGCAGAGTTAAGTTCAAAAGCCCTCCCCAGGGAAATCTAGGCCTTGAGGCCATCTTTTTTGCTTAAAGCCACTTAGCTTGTGATCCTTCACTCAGACTGAGCACGTGGTCCCTCCTACCCAACACCTGGCCCTTGTCTGAAAATGCTCAGGATGGGCAAATGGTCTCCTGTGACAGGGAGATACCCTGTTTCCTTCCCTCAAAGCCAGTAGACACTACAGTTAACTGACCTTCTAAAAACCCCAGTGGTGCCTGCCTCCAGTCCATTGAGCTCACTTAAGAAAGGAAACATCTCTTCCAGAAGATTCTGAAACCCTAATTTCCTGAGCCTTCCAACGACCAAAATGGAGTTAGGGGACATGACACTTAGATTTGTGAAACCCGCTTCTCAAATAAGAAGCACTGATTATGCTCAGAGTATAAGGCACTTTTAAAATCCTTACTGGGAGGATACATAACAAAAACCCAACTTTAAAGACATAGGAGGTGGAGGCTCAGCCAGGCTCAGTGGTGGAATCAGGAACTGAGGGCTGTGCCGTTTCTGCCGCGTGTGCGCCCCATCTGCCCAGCTTCGGATCCCAGTGTCCCCAGCCACCGTCCAGAAATGATCTGGGAAGCACCGCACTGTGTCTTTGTGGTTGGCAATTGGAGACTCTTTCTTCACAAAAAGTATCACCGAGTCTTCAGCTGAAAATTTTAGTCTACTGATGGGGGGAGTGATGACAGTGCCTTCTTGGGCCACTGTGGCTACGACCAATGAGGCTTCGTTGGATGGGCGAAAGCCCAGCTTCACAGTCAGAAACTCTCAGGTTCGAGCCATGGCCCTGCTTCTCAGAACTGTGTGATATATTTGGTAAATTGATCCCTCTGAGCGACCTGGTTTCTTCGTTTTAAAAATGGCAACAGCAGCTAATATGTATCAAGTGTCATTTTAAGCACTTTATGTTTGTTAACTCATTGAGCATTTATAATACACTATTATTATTCTTGGTGTAAAAACGAAAAGCTAAGGCACAAAAAAATAAAATAAAATAAAATAATGTAGTTACTTAACCAAGGCCACACAGCTAATAAATGTCAGAACCAGGATTCTGTAGGCGATCTGACTAGAGCCTGTGTTGGAACCGTAAAGCAGAAATGCTCTCAGAGGGCTGTCAGGAGATTCCTAGGAAGCAGAGGGATAAAGTGTTTCCCAGGCCACCTGGAAAAAAGCAAGTGCTCAAAAAATTATAACTATAAGGTGTCATTTAAAAATTAATTTATTTGGTTAGCCAGAAGCACACAAGTTACTACAGCTTCCACGTGGCTAAGGAGACGGGAAAGTCAGTGTCTGTGGAAGTACAACTGCTCAACAGTTGTTCATCCCACCTGCCCTCAGCGGGCATGTTGCCTTGGAACCATGGCGCAGGGCA
>RJWJ010011129.1:0-45175 GCA_004363605.1 Indri indri
TGTGCATTTTTGAGTGCCAACTCAAACCCACTAAATCAAAACCCCTGGGCACAGGGCATAAGTGCCTGCTGTGTACCTGGCTCCAAGGATGGTTCTCATGCACAAGATTTGAGAACCACATTACAGAAAAGTAAAGCAGTATGACATGCTTTGGAAACTGTAGATAATTTAGTGCAACCAAATTATAGGTTACAGGAAACGAGAGATGAATCTAGAGGAGAATGTCATGGTTCACTCATGAGAAGTCTTAAATGACATGCTAGGGGCTTGGACAATAACGTGAAAATTCCACCAGCAACCACGGAAGAATTTTAAGCAAAGTAGTAACCTGAACATAATTTTTTTCCAGAAAAATTACCCTGGCATCAGTGTGAATGACTGGATATGGAACAGACATAGACAGGAAGGGAAATTGGGGAGTGATTCAATTTTCCTAGCATAAGATAAGGAGAATTAGAATACATTTAAGTAGATGCACTTGGTGACCAATTGAATATGTGGGTGAAGGGAGAAGAAAAAATTTTGGATGATTTTGACTCCCATGTTGCTTGCTTCCATCTCTAAGTCTATAACTATATTTAGACAAAGATATTTTAAAGCTACAACTCTGTACCTTTTCACGTTTCCTTATCTTTATCACAGGGCCTATATTTTACTAGAAATATGAAGCTTGTAAAGACAAGTTCCTGCCACTATGATGGAGTCCACTAGGTCATAAGAGGGCTGGTGAAGGATTAACAGACATCCTTCTGATGTTGATATTTTTAGGTCCACTCCTTCGGGACAGTCTAGAAATTTATCTCTGGATGAACCACAGCTGGAATGTCTACAACCACTATTACAATATAGGGACAGACCCTCTAAAGAACATTCCCTTACTGGGTGAGATTGTTAGCTAACGGTCTACAAGACCATTGGTGGAGACGGCATGTATACTTGGGGGACTGTGATCCAAGCAATCTGGGAGGCTCCATTGCAGTTTCTGTGGTTGACTGATGTGACAATGTGAATGTACAGAGGAGACATGAGTGGCAGTTCAGAGTAATTTTTTTTTTAAATAAAAGATTGTCTTATTAAAAGCCATCCCATTCCTAGTTTGTCTTTTTGTGTCACAGAATGAGACATTCCTTTTAATTAGGCTGTCTGGTGAAACCACAGTTGTGACTTGCCTTCACACTGACGGTGGTAAG
Source organism: Indri indri (assembly GCA_004363605.1). Classification (NCBI taxonomy): domain Eukaryota; kingdom Metazoa; phylum Chordata; class Mammalia; order Primates; family Indriidae; genus Indri; species Indri indri. The sequence continues at coordinate 1,191 of RJWJ010011129.1, forward strand.
AAGGAATTTCCCCTTGACTGCAGAATGTCCTATGAAACTAAAATGGCAGAATCTGGGGGCATTAGAACATTTGTACCAAAAGGATCTACTTCCTCCCCATGCTGATCAGAGAGGTGCAAACATAAGCTGAGATGGGTCTGTGACCCCCTAAGGGCTTTGGCTGTGGCGGGGCGATAAAAATAGCAAATACCACATCCAGCTTCCCTTTGGGGATTCTAGAAGCCCCCAGAATCCCCAAAGGCTCTGCGTCACTCACTCTGCAACCCAAGAGCACACACAAGATCTTTCCACTATAATCATTTTCAAAAACCACTGAAAACAGTCATAAACACAGGCCTTACTTCACTAAAAACCTTCTAATGGCATGCTTCTTTTTGTCAAGTCTCATATTTTGTGTGTGTGTAGAAAGCACTGCCTCGCCCCGCACCCTTTTAAAGAATTGTATTGACTTGTTTAGAGAAACCAGGATTTGTCCTGCAGAGTGTCCAACATTATGGATTTGGCAGTACATTTCCCTTGGTTTCTCGCTCCTGTATCACCAATATTTCCCTGTAATCTGGCAATATGATAGTAAGATCTAGAGGCTTGACTAACTTCAGGTTCACATTTTTTTCTCTCCAATAATACTTCATGGAGGGGCTGTGCTTCTTATTGCATCATATCAGGAAGCAAATAATGTCTACAGCCAAACTTTTATGGATGTTAAAATTATTTATGGGTTGGGAGACATTAGCCTGATTCCCCATGACAGTGTTCCTCAAAAACCTTTTATGCAATAGTTTCAGTATCCATTACCTAGATTCATATTTTCATTAGGGGCTTTTTCTAACATTTTAATGTATCGCATAAATTAGGTGGAATTCTACGAATAACTTTCATATACCTTTTCCCCTATGATAGTTTTTAAAGAATATACAAAAATAAAAACGATAAACACTTCACTCTTTCTGTTAATTCATCAGTTTTCTAAGTAATGAAATAATACCCTCCAAAAGTTACCAAGGAAGTGTGTGTGTGTATAATTATGAACTCAGATTTTTATGTTTATGTACTTATACATATTGTGGTCGTTATTTGTTTTGATGCTCATATTGTCTCATTGTGGGTCACTAGGAGTTCCTTAAAGTTACTCTCCTGTTTTTGTGATATGATTCATTAGTCTTTGATAACTTCTTTGATTTCTAGAATCAGATGGCCCAGGTTCACCTTACATATTTCCTACTCCAGAGCTGGATTCAGAGATTTCCCCTAAGAGCCCTGATTCACTTTAGTGAAAAATAGTATTGAGAGACCATAATTTGGATGGGAGGTGTACTTATTGCCACTGAGTTGTCATTGCTTCAAGGACTTTTCAATGGAAAGGTGGGAAATACATACTATTTTTTGATAAAGAAAATCAATGATGAGTTTATGCTAATATTTCTAATTCTAATTTAAAAGTTTTTTCATTTATTTCATTTCTTTACTTTTTTACTTAATTCCTTTAATTTTATGCTTGTATCTCAGTTTCTCTTAACACCGAAAATCTTGACTTCTAAAGAAATGTAAAAACTTTTGTTTTTGTTATACAATATATAGCGTAATATAGTATTCTAGATATAATTGGTTTAAAATAACAACACTGGTATTACTAGTAATAGTAATAAGACTACTAAATGCATTGTCAGATTTCTTCAGAATTTTTTTGACCCTTAGACTATATACCCCAAAAGATATATGGCCAAAATACTAATTTTGAAAGTCACTGAAAATAATTATATGTCCTTTATGTAATTCTGCCATGATTTGATCTTCAATTGGGTTCAATTGTTTTGGTTTGTTTTCAGTGTTTAAAGGAATTGCTTTTTCTTTTTGATTTAATCTTGGTTTTTAATTATGTAAAATATTAACATGGTCCAAGATCAAAACTATATAACAAGGTACATTCACTTAAATTTTATCTCCATACCTGTCCACTCCTCTTTTCCTTCCCTCCCACTATAGGTAACTATTTTTAATATCTTTACATCTTCAGTGATGTTTGTGTGTATGTGTGTTTATTCGTAGGCCCTGTTTTTGAAAATGTATTCTAGGGTCAGATAATATCCTTATATAGATATTCTGCTCATTCCTCATCCATAATATCTTCAACCAATCCCCTGTTGATAAGCATATGATTTGCTTCTAGTTTTCAGCATCTGTCAATGTCCTCAGACATATAACTATTTGTCAAAATAACATTGGGATAGATTTTTAAATGAGGGATTCTTCAAGCAAAGGCCAAATATATTTGCAATTTTGCTAATATCAGTATATATACACAAACATATACATGTGAGTAGAATAGATAGATTAAGAAAAATAGACAGAAAGAGATAGGTATCTCCTCTGCCCCAGAGGAGAACATTTCTGATTCCAAAAAATTGACTAGCTTTTTAATTCAGTCAAAAAAGTTATCTTTTAAATAAATCCCCTTATTAATTCATCACACTGCAATCTAACAATCAAAATAGGAGTGTTGTTAGTAGTGTCTACATAATGACACTTGTAATATTTTTTAAAGTGTTAGTAAATTTGCAACTTTGTCTTTTTGGGCCTAAAATATAATCCAACTTTTAAAAGCAAAACAAAATATACTTGCTAGTCCTTTTTATGCTCAATTATGTTAAAAGCACATGATTATATTACCTCACGCTATTTCAGTTACTGTCATCTTTGGAAATCAGGAATATCAATCCCAAGACCTGGGTGCGTCATATTTGCTTTTTTATATCTTTGCCTTTATATCTTATGTACGGCAAAAATTTAATCTCATAAACAGTTAAATAGTGAATTAAAAATGATAGATTCACATTTGAATAGCAGCTAGGTATATATAACAAGTACACAAAAAGTGACTTTTATCAATAAAAACTGGTGAATAAATCTCTAATGACTTGTTTCCTCATGCTACCATATTACTCTTCACATATAACCATAAAGACAAATAAGCATTCACAAGATGACATACAAAAATTGCTTAAAATTGCTTCTTCTGAATTTTCAGCCTTCTACTGGCAAAAAGCAGCTTTGGCATCTTCTTATTCTTTTCCTTCTTCAAGGCTAAAACCAACAAAATAACAATCAAAATCATATGTCTCCGGTTTGTAGGCTCACCATAAATCACCATTTCTAATATGCTTATGCGCTCACCTCATCTTATTTTTAATGATTGTGAAGTCGGCTAAACTTATTATATACTGAATAAAATTCTACTTTTAAAATACAAAGGTACAGCTATTGTCTACTGTAGCTAGCCAGTATGAGCATTTTGATGAAACTGATTAGCACAAAAGTGCTATTTACATAGAAGTAGTCCAGAAATGGCAATTTGCTATTAGTAAAATGGATACATAAAAATATAATTTTGCTTATGAATTATTTATAAAGTTCACCTAAAAATTGAATTAAAAAAACTACCTTTTGCACAAACATGTTTGCAATCTTTCTTGTTAACAAAGTTATTTTCATTCCCTCCGCAGCCAGTGTAAGTGAAGGCCTCACAGGCTTTGTGTCTTGGATTAAAATAATAGCGAGTCACATTAGCAGAGCACATTCCCTCATCTTTTGGACTGTAGCAAAATGATGGACCTTTATAAAAAAGCAAATAAAATTAGAAATGCTATAATACCAGAATTAATAAACTGTGATGATTACTGAAGTAACTAAGGAAAATCTAATCCTGCAGATGCCTCATTCTGAATCCAAAATATCATATTAAACCATTTAAAAAGGTGTGCCTCAAATTGAAGATAAGCTTACATACTATATTTTGGTAATTATACATTTTTATAAAATGGATAGAATTTATGTTTTTGTATCCTTTAAATGTGAAAAGAAACTACACTCAAAATACAGATATGTCCAGGTAAAAATGGGCTAAATTTCAAAGGATTAATGTATGACAAGTCTTGGTAAACTTTCTTGTATTGGTAGTTTTATTTTAAATGTTTTTAATCAGCTCCCCTTCCATTATTAATCAAGAATACATATACCTAATTTCCAGGTAACCACTGTAACATTTACATCTACACAAACAACTTAAGAAAAGATAAGAAGCAACTATCTCCCCATTAATTCAAGATTTTGTACATTTCACCGTAGAGCTTTATCAAAGTCTCTGACAAAACAAGGTTTTTTAGTTTGTTGAATCTTTTAATCTGTGTGTCTCCGGTGTATCTGGGGGAAATGTCTGTATTGTCTTTCTCCAGAAATATTAAATACTGTGCAAGTAACCCATCATTTCAAGGATGCGGTGTCGTGATGGGATAAGGTAACAAATGGAGAGGCGAGAAAAGGAATTTAGAGATTTCTTTGTGCTGCAGTTTGCAATTACTGAAGGACACAGACATCTAACCAAAAACTTCAGAAATATTCACCATCTTAATTCTTTATGTATTCCATTATCTCATATGTATCACTGACTCTGTACGAACCTGAGGTCATAATATTCATTAATGGATACTGTAATTTTTTATGTATAAATTGAGTAAATGAGAAATAGTTCTAAGAAACAATGCAGAAGAGACAGCAAATATTTGAATTATGGCTTTTTCACTAACCAGCCCTGAGAACTTAGCAAGTCATTAACTTTTCCTTGTTTGTATCCTTACAATTAAAAATGGAGACATACTACCTCCTCATAGGGCAACAGTGTAAAGATTGATATTGTATCATATGCGAAATCACGAGAATGAAAACCATGTTAATTTCACATCAAATTGAGTTTTTTCACCCAAAAGTCTTAATAAAGAAATGAAATAGAAATACTATATTTACTTTTCTTTGGTGCACAGAAGCTCATACAAGTAGCTTCATCTGGAAACCGGTTCTCATTTGGCTGACATCCACCAAATAAGAATTTTTCACATGTCATGGAAGTTAGATTGAAGAAATACTCTTCTATGGATTCCCCACACCAGTTCTCGCTGACTTCCAACCGGCAAACTTTGGGAACTTCTAGGAAAAGAAAGACAATAAAACAGTGTTAGGCAAAAGTAGCCTTCTAAGTATTACTTTCAAAAACTTCACTGTATGTTCGGAAACAACTGGGAAAAAAGTCGTCGTATTTAGTGCTGGAATAGTAAATCTCCAAAAGAATGCCCACGAATACGGTGATTTAGCTTTTGTTTTGTTTTGTTTTTTTTTAAACAGAGTGGATCCAGACCTGACTCAGTTGTGATGATCTTTAAGTTTAGTAGAAAGACTATGTTCTCTCATGGTGTTTTCTGATTGTTTGTACATATGAAGTCAATTAAAGCTTATTTACATGAACACACATTTCCCTCTGGCTGCGTTCCTTGAATGGCAAAGCCCTGTGTTCTGTTACAGGCCTTAACAAATACAGTAAAAATTTAAAAATAAAGTAAAATAGAACACAGTATTGTGAATCTTCACCATATTTCTAAACAAACCCAAGATATGTTTGGATATCAGGGGAAAAAAGTAAAGTTACATAATTAGCTAAATCACACGTTAATAATAAAATCACTCTAAAAAGTATTCCACATTGATAATCGACAGGAGAAAATGGTGTCCTCAAGGAGACATTAAAAAACAAAACAAAACATAGGTTTGGAACTAATGATAAATGCAGAAAAACACTTATGATACACTTCATATATTTTTCCCTCGCATTTATTATGCCCTATGGTGAAGTAACAAATCTTTCCCTGCGTCCACGTGGGCATTGAATTACGATAAATGTCAGGAGAGAGTAAATGTGTTAGAGGTTATAATCTTGCGATTACTTTAGAGAAACTGAAAACCACGGGGCTTGGCTAATACTTGACAAAATTCAAGCTGAAACTTCAGAAAGCAAGATCGGGAAAGCCAGCCAAGTTACCACCAGCCCTCTGCGCAAGGAGCGGCGTGCGCGCGAGCACTTACTCTCTATCCTCCAGCAAGCTTCTTCACAGGCCTCCCAGGTTTCGAAATTGTTGGCGTTGCCCTCGCAACCCCCGTACATGAACTGGCGGCAGCTCTGCGTGTACCTGTCATAGTAGTAACTGGGAACCTGGGCCCGGCAGGGCCCTTCGTCCAGGGGCAGGAGGCAGATCTCCGCGTTATTTCCTACAGGAGGGACAGAAGGAGAGCGAAAGAGGCGGGAAAGAGTTCAGCTATATCTCCTAGGAGGGAGAGACATCCCGGGAGTTCTGTCCCCGCCGCTTCCGAGCGGAGCGGCCTCTGCAGAGAGAGAAAGTGCAAAGCTGGGCGGGAGTGGGGCGCGCGCCAGGGGACTGGGGCAAGCGGAGCGGAGAGAGCGGGTGCAGGGGCTGGTGGCCTCGCCTGGAGCAAGCCCGGGGCGAAGAGAGGCTCCCGGACTGGCCGGATACCTGCGGACGCCTGAGCGGCATCGCCCACCGCAGCCCCCGTCAGGAGCAGCGGCAGGAGCAACAGCCCCAGCGGCAGAGCAGGGTCCATGGTGCAGGAGGGGCGGCCCGAGATTGCGCGGGGCGGGAGGAGGGTGCGCGGCGTCCTGCCTCGGGGCGGACTGGGTGCGGGCGCGCGGGGTGCCCGCTTTAAGTGGGGTGCGCGTCCCGCCGACCCCGGCCGGGGGCGGAGACTGCAGGGGCAGCTGATTCACAGGCTGAGGCTGTGACCCCGCCGCCCCCGCGCTGCAAGCTGTGTTCGGCGGGGAGGAATTCCCCACCAAGTTGAAAAGTTGAACTTGCCTCCCAAACTTTCTCCTGCGGCCAGGCGGGGGTGCCCAGACAGAGCGTTCGTGTCAGTGATGGGAAATCCGCAAGCTAGAGGGAAATGACCTGCGGGATGACTGAGCGAGGAAGAAGCCTGAATCCACGTCTTGAACGCACGAAGTCCACGTATTTGAAGGACAAGGAGAAAGTGTGAAAGTCAGGGGTCGGAGGAGAACCAGGTTCTTTGCAATAGACCCTTTAGCTTAGATCAGAAATTTAAATGTGTTTATATTTAGACATATATATTTCAATCGAGTTCCAATTTACATCTAGTAAAAGTTCCTAATATATATTAAGTGTACAGTTTGATGAATTTTTAACAACCGGAGAACAACCACTCCAAGCAAGAATTAGAACATTTCCATCATCACAGAAAGTTCCCTCGAACCCTTTCCCAAGTCAGTCCTTCCATCCTCAGGCTAGGGCAACCACTCTTCTGATTTCTATCACCATAGCTTAGTTTTGCCCGTTCTAGAATTTCATATAAATGGAATCATAGAGTATGCGCAGTGTAGTACTCCTTTCTCACAACTACTGTTTTTGAGATACACCCATGTCATTGCATGTATCAGTAGTTTTTTCCTTTTAATTCCTGAGTAATATTCTAACATGAATATACCACAAAAGTCCTCTTACTGGACATTAGTGTTGTTTCTAGTTTGGGGCTGTTATGAATAAAGCTGCTTTGTGTGGACATGCAATTTGTATTATTCTTGGATAAAATACTTAGATATATAGAAACTGCCGAACAATTTTCCAAAGTGATGGCACCATTTTACATCCCCACCAGGCAGGTATGAGGGTGATAGCTACGTACGAAAGTCCAGAGAGGTGGCGTTGCGGGGTCCTGAGGCTTTGACCAGATCAGCCCCTTCCCACATATTTCCTAATGTCAGTACAGCTATTAAAGTTCATTGTGCCTTTGACATATTAGCCTGTGACCTACTTTTTCTTTTACAAAAAAATTGCACTGAAAGTTTACATGAAATATTAAAGATATTTTTGAAGAACATTTTAATGGGTTCTTTTGATAAATGTGTTTTCCCTTCCCCCCCTTTCCTCTTGTTCTATTCAACATTCTCAAGTGAATAATTATTCTTGACTTCTGCTGACAATACTGAGGAGAGTTTACAGGAGTTCTTTTCCAAGTTTCTGGGAAGCCCTGAAAAGTACAGGACACTTGCTCACGGTGGGATAGTCTGGGATATTTCGCACGTTATATATCCCTTGTGCTGGTTTTCAATCATCCTGATGTCATGCCACAGAATCATATTCCTGGGAAAAGTAGCCTGGTCTGGAAATGTCATCAGCTTAGATTACCAGACATCTATGATTAAGACCGAAAGTCAGAGATACAAGGGTAAATGTTTAACTACCAGTTCTACAGGAGGGAACAGAAGGAGGGGAAGGGAGGGGTGATGGTTGTATAGTTTACTGATTTCCACGGTATAAATCCTCTCACTAAAGCTGATTTCAAATGGCCACCACAGAATCACTGAGTATAAATTTGGGAAGAGATGTATATAATCAGTTCTCCGGAGCCAGAGCGAGTGTGAGCTGGCTGACTGACACATTCAGAATAGAACAGATTAGACCCTCCCAATGCCTTCCAAATATTAGGGGAGGGAAATATTACCAAACATTTAGCCAGGATCGTGTTCAGGAAAGAGTTACCTTCAAATTTACCTATTCCCATACTTCTGAATATGGTTAAATGTACCTTTATACTGAACTAAAATAAAATTCAGGGACTGATACTAAGTCACAACTGCCATCCAGCATTGACTACTTTCAGTTCCCTTCTTTGTTCTCAGCTAATGGATGCTTTTTGATCATCTTTTGCTTGTATAAAAAGATGAACCTTTTAAATCAGGGCAGATATTTAGAGCAATTGCATGGTGCAATGGGGAAACAGACTTGGGAGTCAGAGAAGACCTGGGTTTTATTCCTTGCTCCTTTATAAGTTACTTAAAACTCTCTGAGCCTCAGTTTCGTTTTCTAGCAGATATAATGACTCTACCTCACAGATGTGTTATGAAGATTAAGTAGAAAGTGCCTACGCTTTCAAAGGGATTGTTTCAGCCCCTACATGACGGCACAGAATCAGTCCATCCAGATCATTCCATATCCCAGTTTGCATTGAGAGCCTTGGAACAAGATTTTGATATGAGCATAAACTCCCAACAGGAAACAGGGCAACATGAATTGGCCTTATAGGACTGAAAACCGTGGCCTTGCTCCCATCAGCTCTTCTCTTTGGCTGAGCACGAAGGCTACCTCTGTACCTAGGAAGGTGTCATGTCAATCAGACAGCACTTTGTGGTGTCTCTTCTAGAGGAATGAGCTTCAGGGTGTTCTCAGCCAGAGCAGAATATTCAGTCCACTCAGAGCTGCTGTGGGCGCACAAACAGGCCTCTCACCTTCTTGTGATGTAGTCTGTATACACAGTTGGAATCAGTGCCCAGAGAAGTGCTCTGGAAATGTTAGTTTCCGTCTCTTTTTCTATGCCAAATAGGATGCATCTTACACCTCTATCACCCCTGAGGGAGGAGGGAGAGTTGAACAAATGGAATAGTTAGAAGTTTGATATCGTCAAGCCAGGTTATTAGGAAGAAAATTATTCCTCTTAACTGCAGAACACTTGAGTGTTTTTATATCTATGAAAAAGACATCTTCTGATATAAAGGGAATCTAAATTTCCTGGGAACTACTTTAATGTTACTGAATTTACATTTAGGATATTCTGGAAGGGGCAAAGTGACCAGCCTCCAGAGGGGTGTCACAGCACTTTTATCTCCTTAAACCAGCATATAGGCCAAAAGGTTACCACAAAAGGAAAATAATTCCTTTCTCCAAAGTCAACAGGAAGTGCAAGGCTGGAGGCAACTGGGAAAAACAAAACAGTCATCCAGATTGACTTGTCATTGCTATACCAAGTGACGGTTTAGTGACTGTGGCTAAAGTCTGAGTCTCAAATAGTTTAAAGTTATGCAAAATAAGTCATGAAATTCTTATAATTTGAATGCTGAATGGAACTGTAAGTATGCCCATTTTACAGAGGTGTGAACTGAGACCTAGCAAGATAAAATGCCTGCTCATGTTTACCTACCATGGTTGTTGTCAGAGTTGAGACTGGAACCCACAGTTCTTGATTCTCAGTCCTGTGTTCTTTCTAACACACCTGGGTGGAAAATGCTCTTCCTGCCACACCAAGACCTTAGAATAGAACACAAAATTCTAGAATTAAAAATCACAAAAGCTACAGTGAGTCCAGAAATCCCTCTGCACGTGTCAGATCTCTACCTTTGATCTTTCTCACAGCCCCTTGGCTCCACTACAAGTGGATATAAACTTGATTTCAAACATGTTAGCCCCTAGCATTCCCAAGCCTTGATAATCATCGCCCCATCCTCTGAGAGCCCCACAGTCTTGGTAGATTACCAAGAATTTAAAGAAGGGATTGAGGCAGATGGTATTCCTCTCTGTCAAACACCTTGGAGAGAGGTGGTGTGTTTGGTTCACAAGTGAATGACAAGAATTAATTTAGCCCAATGATTTGGGGATACACATTACATAACATAGTCATTTAAGGAGTTATACTGATAACTGCTTAATAAGCAAAGACAGTTCTTGCTGCCTGTTAGTTTAAGCCCTGTCAAAATAAAATCTGAAATGAGTCCAGCTGGCACAAACGAGGAGTTTACACATCTGCTAAGGAAGGCAGTTAATCACTTCTGAGAGATAAATGGTCATGAGGGTTTTGCTAAAATTTAGGCAACTCCTTCACCAACTAGGCATTTTTCTAGTTAATTGGACCATATAGGAAACATTTACTCTAATGTGACCTCTGTCAGACATAGAGTGCATTTAAGAGTGCTATATAATAAGATGGAGCCATATGAAAGGATGGGACATTCTCTATGCCTAATTTTATTATTCTCCTTCCCCCTAGAAAGAAAGAGATAACAAGGATATATAATGTGTCTTTTACTGTGATTATTCTTTCATTCACTTACTTAAAAAATAAACTCATAAAATGTTTAAAATGTGATAAACTTTGTGCTAGGTGTTTGGCATAAACACACTGGATCTCACAGCATAATAGGTTAGACAGATAAAAACTATACAACCCAGTTACAATATTCTCAGTACAATATCAAAAATATGTACCAGGTTTTATGGGATCATAGAGGAGAAAGTAAATAAAATGTAAGCATCCATGCAAACATATCTGACATCACATCTTTATGCCTGTGGAACACAGAGTCCCATTCCTTCCTCAGCTGTTTGTTTTGGATGGTTGTTTCAGATGTTGTAGCTCTAGCAAAGCATTGCCTTCTGCAGAAGGGCAGAATCTCAGAAATCCCTTTCCTCCTCTTCCTGAACGTGCATTCCTTCAAACATCATCATGCCTTCCTCAAGATGTGGACCATCTTTTTCTCTCTCAGTTTGCTGCATCTTTAACTGTGTATGACACCCAGAAGGTTGGGACAAATTTTGGACTATTTTATCCAAGACCTCCCAGCACAGTGCAGCCTCACCACCTGTCCAAAATTCTAGCCTGAGTTACCTAGCTGCTGGCATGTCAAGAATGAGGAAGGGAAGAGAAATTTCCCCCTAATTCCTGTATGCCACGTGGAATATCTACAGCAGTATCAACACTAATGGATAGACCATTTAGTGAGACCATTTATTGCATTGTACCTTGAATTCGTTAGCTCATTAAATCCCCCACGATAGCCACTTGAGGGAGATATTTTATTCTCCCCACTCTGCGATGAGGAAGCTGGAGCTTTAGACAGACATGACTTTACCAAAGCTATACAGCTAGCACAGGCATTCTGAATCCTGATCCCCTGGTTACACTGACTGTACACACATTTTTTCTTCCACATTAACAGAGATCGAAGTCAAACTTGTTGTATATAACATGCGTTCATGACCCCTCGTTCAGTACCTGGACAGCTCTACCTCAGATCTCTTTTTTATGCAAATACAAAGTTCATAATTCATTTATAGAGCAAATACATAGCTAAAATTTAAATACATTGCCATAATGCTCTAGGAGGAACATCTGCCAAAGTTAATAATCAGATTAGAGGATTGAGAGTGTTAATCACTAAAGTCCTCATTTGCACGGTTATATTTAGCAGAACATAATGGACCTTGACCTTTCAAATGTAAAGACACCTTTTCTTGCAAAAATATTGTTTTTTTGTAATATAGCCAAAATCTCATGTTAGTTATACATTAATTCCTAAAGTATCATATGCCTCCAAATGTTCACGTGTTCTAGCTTTATGTGAAAAAGCTTTTGTGTCTTAAATCACACAGGAGAGACAACCTGCTATCTGGGGCAGGCAGAGGCTACAGTTTGAAGGGAGCATACTTCTCCTAGGACTCTATTTTTTTCCCTCTTACTGACTATAAGCTGAGATAAAAACTGAGCGTAACTCGAAGGTCTGCATTAGAAGAGAGTTGAGTACACCAGTCTTGACTACATATGCTGAACCAGCCAGGGAAGGGTGAGTTTTTCCTGTTCGTCAACTGGATCTCACGCATCCTTAGTCCTCCTTACTCTTACAATAGAAGTAATGCCCTGGTCCAATCAGAGACCAACCCCTTTCTCTGGGTCTTTTTCCCACTCACCTCCTCAAGGCTCCGGTCCTCTACAGCGTCAGCTCTGCCCCTCTCTTACTCTTCGGTGCACACCCAGGTTTTAATAGTTTTCATCTGGACTGCTCTATCTCTGACTTTTTTCCAACCCAAACTTGAAGTTCGTATTTGAATACGTCCCTCTCTCATTGCTCCTCCATTTTACTACTCCCTTTTCAGCTAAATTTATCAAAAATATTACCTCTACTGTCGGCTTCCACTTCCTCATTTCCTGTTTTTTCCACATTCCATTCCAGTTAAACTTCCAAATCGGGAAGAGGATGAGCAGGAGGAAATGCTATTGTCAAGGGCACCATCGTGTTGCCACAAATAACCAGACCTCTCAAGCAGCTGCCCCTGAGGTCACCCATGACCACATTTCCCACCTACATTTTGTCTAACTTCTCATTAGTATTTGACGATTTCAAATCCTTTCTCATTCTTGAAATATTTTCTTTCTGTCTTCATGATATCATATCCTTCAGTTTCCCCCTACTTAGCTGACTGTTCCATCTCAATCTGTCCTCCTCTGGCTGACCACTGAAGGTTGGGATAATCCAAGGCTCTGAGAACTCTTCTTTAACTGTATTCTTTTCTTATGTAATTTCAAATAAATATGCATGTAAACCTTATGCACACTTATACCTATGTATATACATACATTTGTGTACAGTCTTGATTTCCTCTCTGAATTCCAAACATTCATATCAACTTAGCATCCCCACTTGGATGTCTAATAGACATCTTAAACATTTTATGTCCTAAAGTCTTGATTATATATACCCAATCTTCCACCTTTCCGTAAATGACTCTTCCACTTAGATTCTCCAGGCAAAAACTTAACATCATTCTTGATACCTCCCATTGCTTCATCACTCAATCTAACAATAGTCCAGTCAATTCTACCTCCAAAACACATTTTTAATCTGCCCATATCTCTTTGTAGCCACAACCACCAATATCGTTCAAATCTGCAAGTTCTTAAGGACAACTAGGTCCTTACCTAAACTTCCTGTTTTCACTTTTGTTTCCCATTGAACCCCACATAGAAGTCAGAGTATTTTTATGCATTAGACCATGTTATAACACCCCACTCTTTCAAAATAAAACTAAAACCCTCCATTAGTTTCTTATTTTATTCCTCACCATAGTTTGCAAGGCTCCATGTGGTCTGACCACCATCTTGCTTACCAACCTCATCCATCACTCTCCCTTGATCTTGCTATACTCAGGCTACACTGTGTGTTCTATTTTCCTGACACTATAAGCTTGTTCCCACTTCAGAGTCTTTGCATGAGCTGTTCCCTCTGCTTAGCCCTTCTTCCTTCATGAAGTACTCATCTCCTGATACACACTTTCCTGTTTCCTTTTCAGCAGCTGGCTCTTGTTTCCGCTAGCACTCCCTCTAAATCAGTCTGCATAAAGTGGCTCCCCATCCCAGTCACTTCTTATCATATTATGGTATCACAATTTTTTTATAGAATGTATCATTTGAAATTCCTATGTTTGCCAGTTTTATTTTACTTGTCTGCTCCTCTCACTGTTATGTAAGCTCTGTGCTAACATAGAGCTTACCTGTCTTGTTCATCGCTGTATCCCAGTGCCAAGAACAAGACCTGGAAAGTAGGGTCTCATGATCATCTGTGAAATAAACAAACTATTTGCTATTACCACTATCCTTCTTCTTTTCCAGTGTCTTAAAAACTCAAATGTCTCAGTGGAATAGAAACAGAGTTGTTCTGGGAAAGAAAGTGAGTTATCATAGAATATGTTTGGATGTCTATAAGTCACCTATACTTTAAAAATAAGCTAACATGTTGAGAAAGAATGGTATTCACGTAATAAAATAGCAACTGATATAAAAAACAACTGGCTTTAAAAAATCAAAAATGATCAAATTTGTGATCAACTTGATTAGTTGAAAAAACCAAAAAATATAAACTACCATTTATCTGACAAAAAAATTCAACTGTAAAGAATGATTTTTACAGTGATGAGCTTTAACTACAGAAAGAGATAAGAAAGCTTACTTTATTTGCTGCTTCAATCTCAAGCAATCAAAAGAGTGCCTGGACCATGGTTGTTACACAATGAATATTTTCTGAATAAATGAATACCATTATGGCTGCTATCATTTTATCAGCCAGGTAGAAGGACAGAAGGAAAAAACAATAGATAAAATAGATAAAAAGGCATTGCAGGTAAGTATATATCAGAGAGTCTGGCACATGACAAATGCTCAAAAGTAGTTAGCTAATATCTCATTTAGTCCTCAGGACAGCAAACTCACTCTCCTTTGTTAATTTCATTTTATTTCCCTCATTTCCTGCTGCTCCAGAATCTAGCTCTTTGTTCTCTTCCACTTCCTATCTACTCTTGGTGTTCTCCTCTGTTCTCATGGCTTTCCCTTGAACTCTGTCCTCTCCCCTAAACTCCAGACCGCCTCTTCAAATGAATGGCTAACAGCCATCTCAAACTCAATATTCTCCTTCTCATAGTACTTCCGGTCACAGGAAATAGCAAATCCCTTCTTCCAGTTGCTCAGGCCAAAAACATTGGTGTCATCTTGGCCTTTTTCAGTTTCTTTTTCATTCTACATCTGATCTGTCAGCACATCCTGTTGTCTCTACTTTCAAAATACATTTAGCATCTCGCCATTGTCCTCACCTCCATTCCTATCACCCTGATTTGAGCCACCATTATATCTTATCTTGACTGCAATTGCCTCTTTCTTGTTTCCACATTTGCACCCTATTGTTTGGCCTCCAAATAGCTGCCAGAATGATTCTGCTAAAATATTTGACAGATAATGTTACTCTATTACTCAGAATCCTCCAATGTTCCCTAAGTTACTCAAAGTGAAGCAAAAGTCTTCACAATGGTCTATAAGATCTATATGGTCACTGATTTCATATACTACTCCTCGCCCATGTTCACTGGGCTGCTCGTATTCATACTGGCTCACCACCCCCCTTGCACTTGCTGTCCCCTGAAATAATCATCTCAGATACCTACATAGTCCACTTCCTCATTTCCCTTAGGTCTTCACTAAAGTAGTATTGTTGCAGAGAGGACTTCTCTGGCTTCCCTCTCTATAATTGAAACATTTCTGGCACTTCCTATTCTTAATCCTTTTCTGACTTATTTTTCTCCTTAGCACTTATCCCAGTCAAAATATATCTTTTACTTTTGCATCTTGTTATTATATGTCTCCCTCCCTAGAATGTAAGTACCTTGAAGGCAAATTTTTTTTTATCTATTTTTTTTCTCTGCTCTACCCTCAAGCATCTAGAATCATGTCTGGCATGAAATAGGCATTCAGTAAATATTGGTTGGATGGATGAATGAATAAAATGTTAGCTGTTATCCTTTTATAGTTCCAAGTAGAATGTCAGGATGAAAAAGAATAGTGTAGAATAAGTAAGTATACATCCATATGAAGAGTTTTACCTACATTTTCCTCTAGAATTCTTATGGTTTTATTCCTCAGATCTAAGTCCTTTATCCATCTTGAATTAATTTTTGTGAGTGGTGAGAAGTAGGGGTCCTGTTTCATTCTTTTGCATATATGGCTATGCAATTTTCCCAGCAGCATTGATTGAATAGGGCTTCTTTTCCCCAGTGTACATTGTTATCTGTTTTGTCAAAGATCAGTTGATTGTAGGCAGATGGTTGTATATCTGGGCTCTCTGTTCTGTTCCATTGGTCTATCTCTCTATTTTTGTACCAATACCATGCTGTTTTGGTTACTATATCCTTGTAGTATAGTTTGAAGTCTGGTAATGTGATGTCTCCAGCTTTGTTCTTTTTGATTAAGATTGCTTTGGCTATTCAGGCTCTTTTTTGGTCCCAAACGAATACTAGAATTATTTTTTCTGGATCTGTGAAGTATGACTTTGGTAATTTGATGCAGGCAGCCTTTGAACTTTACAGTAGCTCACTTTGATTCTAAAATAAATTAGCAAGAAACTGGGTGGAAATTCTCAAAGAAATCATGAGTCACTTAAGCTACCCTAAAGAGTTCTGTTCTCCCAAAGTGTTTAAAAAATCACTAAAACATTATGTATTCAAGGAAACTCCCCACTCCTCTGTTTGTGACCTTCATGACTTGCTTGCATTGCTGAGCATATCTGCATTTTTTTCCTGTACTTTGTCAATGTAACCTTTTTTTGTTTTTAGAATTCTCAATGTATTAAGATATAAGCATTACAAAATGTTTTGTTTTTACAGAAATTGCCTCACAAACTATGCTATTTTTAACTCCCATTTCCCAATGAGTAGCTACTCCTTTAATAATTCTTTAAACTGATACCATCATTGTTGGCCATATTCAGCTAGTGAAAACTGACCCTGGTGCGTAAGACCAAGAAAAGTCAATGCAATGTGAGTTTCCTCCCTCCCTTTTAGGGTTCTATGACCATGAGTTCCATCTAACCCAGAATCTTGCTTCCATAAGAAATATCTCATAGTGGCTCATTTAAAACCATCAATATGGTGCCTAAATGCTCTTTATAGAATACAAAAAAAGCAGCAAATTATAAAGAATAAAGATGGCTTTCAATATGAAAATCTTCATTATCACTAAACATAATGAAGTGGTTAGATGCCTTTTATGTGTAGAATCACCATGCACCTTAACAGCTAAGAATACAGACCAATACATATACCACACTCATGGCTGCAGTAAGTGACATGATTTTTCTGAAAGAGTAAAAAAGTTCTTGGTGCATTATCTTTCCTTTATTTATAAAATATTTGCATTATTGTAAAATTCAGTGTATCTAACAACCATTATGTGAAATATAATGAAACCAAATATGAAAAATATTTCATGTTTATATGTAAAATGAAGTGAGGTTCAAGGTTCAAATAAATATGGTTTTTGTCTATGTGAATGCCTTACATTATATTTGACAGTTATGCTAAATATGGCACAGTTCATCTTATGCAGCAGAGTCCTGGAAAATGCAAGATATCTGACATCCCTCATCTACACCCATGAAAACTAAGGAAAACCATAATAAACAATCTGACATATATTCAAAAGGGCCTCTAGGGGACAGTGTTCCTCCCATTGAAAGCCACAGATTTGTGGGTGGGGTACAACTCTAAGATAGTTCCTTCCCCGCTTCCTTGCATTTTTGGACCTTAGATCCACTAATGGTAATAGTGCAGGATGGAGGAAGAGGTAAAACACACACCCTTCTTAACTGGGGTATGTTTTCCCCTTAGTTGTAACAGCTATCTTAGCTTGTTTGGCTATGGGTCTTGAGTCTTCCCCTTAAATTTTGACTGAAAATGGGGTGGGGATGGTTGATAACAGGGTCAATAATCTGACCTAGCTTCTCTAAAGACTTTTCATGGAGAGGTAACCAACCTGAAGGCTTAGAATATGAGGGGCAAGGGGAAGATTTAGTGCCATTTGTCATCAACTCTGGACTTTCTATGTAATTCTGGGGTGTGAAAAACCAAATCAACTCCTTTATACTAGTTTGCAGAAGGGTAGCAGAGAGAAATATGCTGGAGTAGAAAACACCGAAGACCAGAAAACAAACACCTGTGTTCTAATCTCAACTCTACTGCCTCTGGTTGTGTGACTTTGGGCATTTGAACTTTCCAGAGTGCCTTTGCCTCATCTTCAAAATAGAATAGAGAGTAAAGTAGACGATGCTATATCTGAATTCTTTGAACCCTTGGTTTCAGTATAACTGAACATTTGGAATCTCCGTGTAGACAATATACATTATGCTTCTTTGTGTTCTTTAGAGAAGTGAAAATTTTGATCCCCACTCGTTGACGTTTTTTCATACAAGACCTGTGACATCAAATTTAACAAGCATTCTCGAATCTACTAAAAAAATGTTTCCTCTAAATGAAGGGTTTTTAATATTAAATATTATTAAACATCATGAATCATAGCATTTTAGAGTTGATAAATCATTTAATAAAATGAAGTCAGATAATATGCATATTTTTCTACACCTAGGTGTAGAATATTTACATAGGTTAATTGACTTTATCAATATTTCCTGGTTCTCTTCTATATACCAAACAATATACAGAACAATAAACAGTAATGAGGACATAAAAGTTACGAAAGGTATGGCCTCTCGTGCTAAGGCCTGAATAATCCACCGTGTCTTAGGTTGGGCTTCCTAGAAGGGATTCTTGTCGAAATGATTTATTGAGGCAAAGCTCTCAGGAGGAACTTCTGAAGGAGTAAGGAAAGCAGGATGGGGATGGAGGAAAAGTTAGTCAAAAGTGGCTTCAGAAGTCTAGCATCATCCTAAACCCATGGGGATCTCTGGAAAATTCCTAATTATGACAAAGTTTTTCAACCCAGAGGCAAGGGGGTAGGCTGCTAGGACCCCACATAAGCCAGCCATTTGCTACAGGGCAACTTCAGGGGCCAGACGGGGGCATAATCTCTTAGGTATCACCAGGTGAAGTGGTTCCCATCAGCCAAGGGCCAACCTGTGAGAATGTTGACAGTTAACAGTCATAGCTGCTGGGAGATGGGTACCTTACCTCGAAAAAGGAGATATGGACAGGGCAACGACAGCCCCTGCTATGCCTGGTGTAGAATGAGCCAAATCACATACACATGATATCCTTTAAGGGTACCTATAAGGTCACCTACCAGCAAGTACCATATAAGAAAGTACAGTCTGGAAGTCTAGAGGTCCAGAGTGAATAGAACCAGCTAACATGTACTGAGAACTTGCTCTGTGTTACACAGTTACAGTCCTTATCTACATTAGCCCATTTAATCCTCTCAACAAATCGACAAGATAGGCAATATCATTGCTCCTGTTTTCCAGTGAACTAATGCACAGACAGGTTAAGTAACCTGGTCAAGTCCACACAGCTAGCAAGTACTAGTGAATGATTATTTTATTGGCAATAACGTGGTAGGGCTTCCTAGAATAGAGAAAATGAAATCCCAGACCCTACTCTAGATCTACTAAATCAAAATCTCTAAGCTCGAGCTCATATTTTAGCAAGTTCCCTGAAGTGATGCTTACACACACTGAAGTGTCAGAGCAATTACCTAGAGGAATGAGAAGTTTTCCAGAATGAAGAAAAGTATGCAAAGAATATTGTCAACAGGTGAAAATGATCAGCAGAAACGCTTATGAAGTTTTATGTATGGTCTGAAGGAGTGGGAAGGAAGGTGAAAATGAAAATGAGAATGGGCTCTCAAGTGTAAAAATTATTACATGGGAAGAAATAACCATTTTATTGTCACATTATTTCTTAAAATAAAGAACAGAATAGTGAAAAACAAAAAGCATAGGAAACACTGAGCTTGGGTACCCATAAGGTGTTCTTCTCTACTTCTAAGCTGCCCTACGCAGGCATTGATCCCTAAAGACATCTTAAACTACCTCTTTCCTGGAGAAGAACATGATATAATAAGACTGGGAAGGGAAATAATGTTTCCTCAAAGGTCTGAAAATGAAAAGACCATATAAATACAAAGAGATAGGTTAAGTGCTGATATATTATTAATATTAGCAGTGTATCTTCATATAGATGTGCAATGTTGTGTTGTTCTCTGAAATATCATGTCATCTGAATATGTCCACTTTTATAAAAATTCTTCATTATAAAATCTGGGCTAAAGAGACAAATAGAGGAGACTGTAGGCATGATGCCACTTGGCTACAGTGAAATATTTTCCAGACAATTTCATGGGAGTAACACCAGCTTCTGAGCCATCCTCCCTGTTACCCTTTGATTTAATTTGGAAGAAGGATTGTTGAGAGGGCCGGAGATATTCTTGTATGATGTACATTGGTAGATCAGACTCACTATGTCCCCCTCAACCTGCTACATTTGCTCATCATTGTTATCCAATTCATTGTGACAGTTACATACAAATCCCAGGAATTGTTTGGAGAAACACTTCTAAGTAATACACTAGTTTATTTCTGATTAGAAGGATTGTTTATTTTCCATATTTCCATTCTATCGGTTTCCATTTTAATTCACTATTTATAAGGAATTTATAATGACACTTTTTATATGGCCCCCTTTTAATACCAGATTAAATACTCTAGCAATTTACAGGATTAATGCGCAGTCCTTCAAATGACCTCTCAGTTAAATGGCGCAAATTATATAGTGGAGAGCTTTGGAATTGAAGATGAGGATTAGAAACCCAAAATTTTACACTGTACAAAAGACCAGGAGAAAGGAGGAGCTTTAAGTATTTTAGATTACATACTGACTCAGCTGACCCCTGCCCACAAACCTACTGACAGGTGTTTAGAGTCAAATGCTTGATTTAATCATATTAGTGAAGATTATGAAGAAGCTTTAAAATCCCAAGGCTAGTGTGCAGTGCTAGAATTGTTCAGAGAGAGCCAGGGAGACCTCAGGAGAAATTGGTTACTGTGATAAATTTAAAATAGAACAAAGAACAGTTTACTTAGTAAGTTAAGAGCTGGCTAAGACCGATTTGAAGCGAGTCCAGCAATCCAGGTATATGGCCTAAACTTCTACCTTTTCAGTAGGCAAAAGATGCCAGTAATCAATATTGAGGACCTGACAGAAAAGGACAAATTGAAGATGGAAGTTGACCAGCTCAAGAAAGAAGTGACCCTGGAAAGAATGCTGGTAAATTGTTGCTCTCTTTCAATTCTATTTTAAACTAGATACTCTGGAAGTGCCAGATTGGACGAAATTGACTGGAGAGGCTCAATGTAGTTAGAGATAAATTGTTCATATAAAAATTTATCCAAGATTAAGAAAATTAATAAACGCAATTATCTCTTGATTTAGACTCTTAAATTGAGGGGTTGTCAAACTATTTTCCACAGACCAAACCCACCCCTTAACCTGTTTTTATATGACCGCAAAGCTAAGAATGCTTTTACATTTTTAAAGAGTTGTTAAAAAAGAGAGAGAAAGAAAGAAAGAAAAAGAAAAGAGGAAAGGAGGAAAGAAAGAAAGAGAGAAAGAAGAAAAATATGAGACAGAGACCATATTTTAGCTAAGCAATAAAATGAAGTAATGCATAATAGTCATTTTGTTTTTACTTTTCTAAATTGATGTTTCTACTTATTTGATGCAATATTTGGATATTGTTGAATTCCTTTAAGCTATGAACTCGCCCATTCCAGTACTATCATGGTCAGTAACAAATGAGTACGTTCTATTCTTCTTCGGCAAATAAAGATAAGTTTAAGCACAAGAACACACTGCTTCCTCCTAAAAATATCTGATAAATCTTGGAAATGTTTACCAAGACTTCTTTGCCATTAGAAGCAGCAGAAATGTCAAAGAAATTAAAATTTCCACCAAATAGTGACTGAAGCTTGGAGAATGTAGATATGTATTTTAGATCTCTTCATTTTAGGGATGTTAGCAGAACAAAAACCCTTCCACAAGAGATAATAGCATAACTTCTATTTTGAAAACATCTCACTTTATCAGGACAAAGTAAAAAAAGGAGTTTGTATTATCTTCATACTTTGCACAAAACTCCTACTCACAATTAAAATTGGGATTTTTAGCCTCTTTTATGTTTAAATTATCTCAAACTTCCCTGTTGCCCTTTCCGTACAGATAAAACATGTTTTGCTACAAAGATAAAGTTAAATCAACAACCAGCACAAAAGCTTAGAACACACACCAAACAAGTTATAGTTTTTACCTTAATTGGGGGTAAATAAAATCAACTTTTGGGGTAAAGGAGAGTTATTTGTTTCTCTTAACTTGAAATATCCAAAAGCTGTTTTATTATTTATATACTCATTATTCAATGTCTCCTTGCTCTTGGAAGTCAAACTAATTTAATATCAGACTACAAAAACTCCCTGTATACACACACACACAGACACACACAGACACACACACACACACACACACACTCATATATATAAATATGCACATACTGTCTTACTGTTTAGGCTGCTATAACAGAATACCATAGCCTGGGTGGCTTATAACCAACAGAAATTTATTTCTCACGGTTCTGGAAGTTGGGAAGTCCAAGATCAAGGAACCAGCAAATTTGGTGTCTGGTGAGGGCCCGCTCCCTCATTCATAGATACCTGTCTTTTCACTGTGCCCTATCCCGGTGAAACGGATGAGGAAGCTTTCTGGGGTCACTTTTATAAGGACAATAATCCCATTTATGAGGGCTCCATCTTCATAACCTAATCACCTCCCCCAAATCCCACCTCAGAAGTTAGAATTTCAGCATATGAATTTGGGGGGGGGCACAAACATTTATTCTAATATATATGTATAATATTATATTATATATATTATTCATATTATTACATAATAGTATCATATTTAATATATATGATGGAACTTCCAGATCCTAAACCCATAACTCTGTCACAGGATGACATAGTATCAGTACAGCACTGTTAAGTGGATAGAATCTGGAAACATATTCCCAGTTCTGATTGTGGCTCCACAACAGCTTTCTGCCTGTGTAACCCTCACCTGAGTTACCTAACTTACCTGTGCCTCTGTTTCTTCAAAATGGAAACAGTAATAGCATCTTCTTCAGAGGGCAATGGGGAGGAATAAATGGAATAATATATGTAAAGCTTTGAGAAAAATACTTGGTAATAGCAAGTGCTTTCTATCCTATTGTTACTGTTATTATTTAAAAATCATCATTGGTATTTACAAACCAGACTGGTTCATACTATGCCTCAATCAATTATGTTGCCAAGGAAGTAGTATTGTCAGAGTGAGACAACACTTAGCATCCAGTTTCTAAAGCTGACAGATTTGCAATAACTAGAAGTCAATGTAATAGGTGGTGACTAAAGACGATCTTCGTAGTAGTAACTAAAAACAGCTACCATTCGATTGTTCATCTTTTTGTGCCAGGCACTTGTTAGACATTTAAGACAACCCATGTAGCGATTCCTACTTTATAGATGAAACAGCTGAACCTTAGATGAACTACTTCAACTAAGGCTATATAACTGGTAAATGAGCAGAGCCAATATTCAAACGTAGAGTGGCCTGAATCCAATGGCCATGCTCTTTCCACCATGCCATGTAATCCTGTATTAAACTACATATATTTATAATAAGCCTCACTGAAATAATTTTTAAACATATACACATACATAATTTTAGGTAATTTGTTAATCCTTATATCCTCAGATCCAAGGCAGACACTGTCAAAACCAATCCTTTGCTGACCTCTGAATTAAGAACAGCAATTTACAGCTCTGTTCCTGTCATGTGGGTAGGGCCAAAAGAGCTGGTGTTTGGGGGAGCATGTGGGACCATTGAAGAAGGGGAAAAAGGTGAATCTAAATTACTGTATGTTTCAAAAGTGTGTGTAAATCTGCAAGTATCGTCTTATGAAGGAGGCACTTGACCAACGCTTCTTTGACCCAGTTGGAAATAATTTGTTCTAATACGTAGTTAATGAGTTTGCATAGTTGTAAAATAATTTTAAGTTTTATGTCCCATGTTGCTTGGAATTTGCATACAAAAATGGCACAAGGATTTTATTGGAAAAAACTGACACATTGATTAAATAACTTATGGAATGGCCACTTAATGGACTGCCAAAAATAGAGTTGTTCTGTATCACTGTCATGAAAGATATATTAACTGAAAGCAAACCAAGTCGAAACTAGAGTAGTTTGAATAATTTGATTCAATATGTACGTATGTGTGCACACACATGTTTATATTTACATATGTACAGAATATTGCCTCTCTTAGAAGGAGTGTTAAATGGTACATTAACAGGCTCTGGCTGAGTCCATGAAAATATTAACACCTTATTTTTACTAAATCATTACTGTAATGGTACAGATGAGAGAAGAACAAGCTCGTAAACCAAACAAATGATTCAGTACAGCAAATATTTATTCACTGAACACCAACTAATGGAAGGCTCTGTTCTAGATGCCTGGGATGCATTGAAGAAATCAGCCAAAGGTCCCTCACCTCTTGGAGCTCATCTGGTACATTGCGGTGCTCAATCATTGTAGATGGGTTTAAAGTAAAATTACATGGGTATACTTCTGACAATTCAGGTGTGGTGATAAGCCTGAAATTTAAGCATTATTCATTCCTTTCTGCCTTTACAAGTCACATTTTTGGAATGAGGAAAAAGATTTAATCAATATTCACTCTGATGACATTCTTGACTTCTGTTGCCAGCTGTGTTCTGATCCCTGGATCTTGTTTCCTTTGAAGAAGCTGGAGGCAGCGTCTTCCGTGAACCCTCAGCTGGAGTGTGGCCAGCTGTTTAGCCTTTGTCTGGAGATATCTAGGAGGCTGGGGAAGGGAGCAGTTCTTTCTTCTTCTTTCCTAGAAAGTATACATACATTGGCAGAAAGCAGAGAGAATCACGCTGAAAAAACACAACATGAAAACATATTGTAATAAATAAATTCTTGAAATCTGCACTATTCTGTTTTAAACCAAATGAGTCATCTCTTTCTCCTTCTCTTTGAGGTCTCCAAATGTTGTGAAGAAGTAAGGGATTACATTGAAGAAAGATCTGGGGAGGATCCACTAGTAAAGGGTATCCCAGAGGACAAAAATCCATTCAAGGAGCTCAAAGGAGGCTGTGTGATTTCATAAAAAATGAAAAATAATCCTTGGAATATCTCAAATTTTAATGACAGTACAAATTTTTCTCATATGTAATAATAATATTAAGCATGTACATGAATTTTTGAATTTATAAATGTAAACTTTTAATAAAAATTGGCAAGTGATAACACATGCATATATTTTTCTTAAAGTATTTAGCACAGGATTTAAAACATAAATGACAATAGACACTGATTCTTCTTGAAAAATAATTACTATTCAAGTGCAGATGTTTTTATTATAGAATGTCTTTTGTTCCTTTGGGTAGATGCCTAATAGTGCTATTGCAAGGATGTGGAAACAACCCAAGTGCCCGTCAATCCTCGAGTGGATTAATAAAGTATGGCATATGTATACAATGGCATACTACTCAATTACAAAAAACAATGGTGATCTAGCACCTTTTAGATTTTCCTGGATAGAACTTGAGCCTATCCTCCAAAGTGAGGTATCACGAGAATGGAAGAATAAGCACCACATGTACTCACCACCAAATTGGCACTAACTGATCAACATTAAGGTTCTCACATGGTAGTAGTAGTCATTGGGTGACTGGCTTGGGTGAGGCAAAGTCATAACACGTAACCAAAATATTTGTACCCCCATAATATCCTGAAATTAAAGAAATAAAATAAAATAATTTAAAAAAATTAAAAAGCTGCAAACATGGTTAAAAAAATAATTACTATGTTTTATGATGATTCTATATTATTCTGAGTTGCTAGTATATAGTTTTATGGTTTTCCACTTCCCTTTCAACGCTTATAATATTCTACTCAGAAATTTTATGGTTAGACTTATATTTTTCCCAACCTTTCTCTTGCTTACAGAATTAGGAAGTCTATCTTTTTGATACACAGATCACCTATTTTGGCAGGATTATGTGCTGCAAAGATTTTTGTCGTTGATGTTTTATTTTCTGTTTCCCTTTCTCCCTCACCTCTTAGGCAATGGCAATGGTTTTAACATAACTTCTTCCTACATTCTTACCCAATTCTACTTGTCACCAATGATGTGACTTTTTCCCAGAGTGCCAACTGGATTAAGGGTTCAATGCGTGGTCACTGAGCACAGTGAATTTAACCAGCACCAGAATAAAGGTTATGAGCACAGACTTTGGAGCCAGAGAGTTCTGGCTCTGCCACTTCACTGCTTAAGTGGATAAGTTACATAATTCTTTTTAAATCTGTTTCTTCTACTGTAGGATAAAGATTAGGATTCTATCCTCTATTTTTTATGGGGATTAGGTAATACACTAGTGCAACTATAACACTTAGCATATTGCCTGGCACATAGTAAAACCCAGTAAGTGTTAGTATGATTACTTAAAAAGCAACTAGACAAATCCTTTAAGATACAAGCTATTCCATCCCATCCCCATGAAAAGTCTCAGCAGCACAGTCTTTCTACAGCAGGGTGAGGGTAAGTGATAGAAAATAGCTAACACCTGCATCATTCTACTAATCAGCATCCTTCTGGCATCTTATTTAGTTCACATGAACCAAATTTCATAACCTTTGTGTCAGTGACTAAGAGAGAGAACTTGCTTCTGCGTCTGAAACAAATGACAAATATAATTACCTCAAATCAGAAACTACTTTTGTTGTCAGTGTTTTCTTATTGTTATCTCACATTTACAGAGCTATTTTGCATACCTCAGTGATCAGAATACTCAGAAATGCTAATTGATAGTCATCCTTTTAAAAAAAACTAAATAAAAGTCATCTATTGTTTGGTCTGGAACAAATTCTGAAGGTCGTACCTAGCACAGTGCCCTCCCACTCTGACGGTAGTAAATGCTCAACCCGTATCTGTTGACGCTTGTCCAATGCCTTCATTTTGAAAAGGAGAAAATAAAGGCTCAGAGAAGTGAAGCGGCAACTTTCACAAGTCAAGACTTTGGGTCTCTGGCTGAATAGTGAGCAACATCCCCCACCATGTATCTTCAGCAAATATGCTTTGAATATTAAGGGATTCCAGGATAAAGTACTGAATCTCTTTTCTCTTTTTCCACAGGAGAAGCTCTTTACTTCTACTTAAAATTACAAAAACCTTCTCCATCGACCCCTAGCACTTCCCACCTTCCTTTTCAGCGTATTTTCCTCCATAGCACCAGTCACCATCTGGTGTGCTGTATTTCATTTATTCATTTACTTGAGATCTGTGTCCCGGAGTTTTCCATCCGCGAGTTAGTGTTCATTTAGTAAAGTGTTTCACATATCTTTTTTTTTATTAAAATAAATACAAAGACTTTCCTCTGACATTCAGTAACATATAGAGTATAGTCCTAACCAACATCTCTAGCTTTCATTTTACAACTGAAGATAGATTTTTGAGCCTAATGATTCTAAGTTCAAACTCTGGCTCTTCTACGTTCTGGTTGAGAACTTTGGACAAGTAACTTCAACTCTTTGGATCTTTTTTTTCACTTACAAAATGGGTGATTAGGATGGATACTTATAATCCCTTAGATCAGAGATGGGTATATAAAAAGAAGCCTGATAAATGTCCTTTATTACACTGTAGGCTTCCTGTAGTCAACAAACTTAACTATTAAATAATCCCTGACATGACACCACATTTTCCCATCTTCTGGAATTTGGTGATACTGATCCCTCCACCTGAAATGTCCCTCTGCTCTATCCTATTTCAGCCTTTTGAAATCCTACTCTTCTTCTGACACTATCTGTTCCTCATTCTACCTCAAGAATATTTTGTATGTCTCAAGTTATTTAACATTACTTTCTCTTATTATAATTTGTATGGTTGTCTTAATTTCAAGGCTTTACTGTAAATTTTCCAAGCCAGAGCTCTGTTCATCTTTGAAACTGCCATACCAACTAATAAATTATCTCTACAATTTAGTTGACTTCATAAATACTGAATTCAATTAAAAGCAGGCAAAGACAGTGCATATGAAATGTTTCTGTTGGATAATTCAGAATTCTTATTGGCTTAACTAATGATTAAATCAATACTAGGGTAAACTTCCTGTTGCTTAAAAACACAGATTATCAGCAGAATTTTGAATAAGAGAAACATCATAGGAAGGAAGTGTAGAGAAAGATGGTCCAGGAAGCAGGAAATGAAATCATGATTGTCCCACAGGCTACACAGCTATAACCAGCAGCGACTCTGCTTTGTTCAGAAGTTGTTGTTTCAGGGCCAGGGTTTACTAGGGTAAAGAGAATGAGGCAAGACTGCAGGGAAACAAAAAATACTCTAACCTTAACATTTGGCTCTTCAACAAAACTTTCTGATCTGCTTAGTGAAAATGAGCTATTATAGATACTACAGTGTTATCATTTTAGCTACTTGCACTTTGAAGGTGTTCTTCACATATAGGTGTGTTCAAGCTTTAGCAAGACAAATAAAAACAAAACACCTCACTGTTATTTTTATTAGGACTGATTTGATTTTAGCCAGATCTCATACAAAGCTAATATCAAACTTCCTAAATTCCTAGAAGAATGAATTAACGTGAGGAAAACAGGAGTAATGAGACTGACCAATTATATGTGATGGGAATTAAGTCTTTTAGGAACAAAATTAATAAGAGAAATCATTTTGATATCATGAATTTCATGTAGTTTTAAAGTAATCAGAGCACAGATAATGTTCTGTGACTTGACATTATCTTCATCTAGAAATATTATGTACATAGTTACATGAAATTAGTAACTTCCTGAAAATTGCCATGTGATTGTTTTAATAGATTGAACCAAATATCAAATGAATCAGGGATGCATCGATACTTTCTTTAAAGAAACTATCCTCTTAATGGCCTAAATGGTCACCATTTACTTTATAAATTTCAGAACAGCAGAACTTGAAAAGTAACCTAGTTTATTTATTTCAACCAGAGATGCAGAGAGAATGTTTGTCTTGCAAAAATCACAAGATAGAATAAGACCAGAATCCTGGTCTTTTCTGAGTTCAAGTTAGTATTAAATCAATTCCAATACAACTGCCTTTGGTATTTGCTTATATAGCTTTCTTCATATGGATTTTAAACAACATATTTAATAAAACAGGAAAATAGTCAAAAATTGTTTTTCTTGTTTTTGCATATCAAAGTAAAAGTTCCACTGTCCTTCTTGTATAATTTAAAAGTGAAAATGACTACTTTCATTTCTCTTAACAGATTTCTCTAAAACATTTGTCAAAAGACAGTGGTTAATTAATTAAAGCTCATTTCTGGTCATACCTGTTATTTTTACTGCACACTGGTTTCTGCTCACACTATTTTGTAAACTAACTTTTATTAGGAACAATATGTAAAATATAAGTAAAAAGTTAACACCACACTTGGATACAACTTATACAGATTTTTACATTTATTTATTCAGAATCTGTTTATGCAAAATTTATTTATTAAAAACTTTTGAATATTGCTGAGAGACTATTTCTGCAAGAATACATGAGACATTGCTTAACATGGTTCTCTCTGGTAGGTAAACTCAATGCCTAGGGATAGAAGACTACATATCCTTTTGTTTTAAAAAAAAGTGTTCTCATCATTTTGCCATTTAAAACCAAACAACAAGAAGAAAACATTTTTCAGAATCTTGTGTGGTCATGGAATGTCAGCATTTCACAATTCATTTTAGTATAATCAATTTACTTAGTAAGATATTATAATATGAATTATTTGATAACAATAAAAACTAAAAATAAGTAGAGTAAAGTGTATTTTGTCTACAATGTAAGCCTCATAATACTGCGGAAAAAGTTAAAGAACCAAAATGAGTTTATAAATATTTATCTCTCTATGCAACTAGATGATTTCACAGGAAAGAAACTTCCAGGTCAAAATAACTTTATTTTTAAGATTTAGAACAGACCTACATTAATTTACTTAACCAACTTATTTAATTTAGGCACTGAACTTGTTTAATTTGGGCCGCATTCACATTAATTACTATCTTTAACTAAGCTTTTAAAGTTAAGAAATAGAAAATCAAAAAAATGAGATGCGAGTTTTTGTCTTGGCTCACTGCTCATTAACAAGGAAAACTTCAGCAGATGATCCAACTTCTTTGAACCTGGTATTTCAAACACAGAAAATGAAGCCTGTAAAACTTTCTTTGTGAAAGTTATTATCATATATAGACATATAAATGCAATTAGAGATGCAACATATGTTAGCCAATTCATTTCCTCCGCTGCCTCATTATACATTTTATATAAATTGCAGTGACTTTTCCAGTGATGGTCAGTTGCAGAGCTGGGACTATAACTAATGAGTACTAAGTAGCTCATTTTGTCCTTTTCATTCTAATACAG
Source organism: Indri indri (assembly GCA_004363605.1). Classification (NCBI taxonomy): domain Eukaryota; kingdom Metazoa; phylum Chordata; class Mammalia; order Primates; family Indriidae; genus Indri; species Indri indri. Next base: position 31,445 of record RJWJ010011129.1, read on the forward strand.
TCATTGAGGATAAGTGGGTGGAGCATGGCAAGAAACTATGAACAAACAAAAACTTCTGACTAAACGGGATGGTTACGGGTGTCTAAGGTTAGGTACCCTGAAATATTCAGTTAGTGCCCCACTCTTTACTTGAATTTGACTCTATCAGGCAGGACGTTATCTCTGGGGAAAAAAAAAGAAATATCCGACTGCTTGGAAAAGTTTCTTACATTCATGTTTTATTTTTCTTCTAGTCTTCTGAGCTCCATTAACAAGGTTTTTGGTTATCGTCAAAGGGAAAGTTTTAATGCATGTAAACATTTTTCACAGCAGACATTTTTCCTGGCTTTACGAAGTGCCAGCTAGATGAGCGTTACTTTCCAGAAAGCGGAGAAGCCAATACTAACTGAATCCACTGCCTACATCCAAGAAGGTGCATGAGCCAGGAATTCAAAATCCTTGGTGTCAAGTGTTACCCAACCCTTGGGGTGAGAACTTTAAGATGCTTCTGTCTTCTCTCATATCGTCCACTCATTACAACACATTCCCCCGAAGGAAAAATAAAAAGTCTGCTGTTGAAAACATAGATGACTGTACGTGCAACTGTTGGACAATATTCCTACCCTCATCGCTCCTATTCTCTCAAACTGGATAAATTCGTTTTAGGCCTTTAACAGACTAAATGGCTATAGATCAACAGGCTCTGGTGGGCATTTCTGAGATTCTAGCTGAGTTTCATTTTCCTTTGGGCCTTTTCGCAAGTGTCCACATTTCCCACAGTAAATAAATAAACACACACACACACACACACACACACACACACACACACACACACAAACTAGGGAAAAGTTATATACAGCATATTTTTAAAACTTGCAGAGGTGAAGGGCCGCTATTTCCTGCTGGGTAATGTCCTCCTTTTCCTCGTTTCACAAACAAAACCCGGATGTGACTTGAAAACGGAAAAAAAAGGGGGGGGGACAAAAAGTAACACTTTTGTTGTCCCCAGCCCCGTGGCCCCAGCCCAGCCGGTCCCCCGCGGGCGTGGCAGGGTCCTGAGCCAGGGCCCGCCCGGGGCCAGCATCCCTGCCGGGATCCAGCAGCTTGGACCGCGTCTCAAACTTAACCCTAACGCAGCACCAGGGCGGGCCTCCCGGGGGTGTGGGGACTTGAAAAAGAGAAAGGGAGTGTTAAGCACCCGGGACGCGGGGAAGGGCTGGCCTGACGGGGCGGCCCGCAGGAAGCCGAGCGCGGGAGCTGGCGGCGCTGTTCGGCGGGCGAGCGGCCGGGCCCCGCAGCTATTTCGGGACGCGGCGCGGCTCGCAGCACTTCCAGCGGCTCCTCCGCGCGAGCGAGCCCTGGACCCGGTTCTGCGGCGAACATGCCTGCGCTTCACATCGAGGATTTGCCAGAGAAGGAAAAACTGAAGATGGAAGTTGAGCAACTTCGCAAAGAAGTGAAGTTGCAGAGACAGCAGGTAAATTGGCTGTTCCAGAATATGTTCTTCTCTGAAATGAAGCAGGGTCAGCTTTTCCCGGTTAGTTCAGTAAAAAGGAACAATTGTTTGTTTGTTTGTTTTTCTTTCCTTGTAGCTTTTCCTGAAGTGGGGCTTTGGCAGCGCCTGGGAAATGCCACTTGATATGGCAAAATCATAGGAGGTAAAGGAGAGAGCAAGGATCTCATAAGAAATTTAAAGCCAGATGTCCTAACATTTAAGGAGCCTAGAATGAGGGAAACAGACAAGAAATCTTGCCTTTTATTAGACGGATGGTTTTAAAAGCTCAATTGTAGGAAAAAGGCATATGGCACTTGAGTCTTTGATCTTTCACATTACTGGCAAGGATGGTATTTAAAAGAATTATTCTAAAACCATATTTTAAATAAAGTCTTACAACTACACTGCTTAGTTTTGAATTTCAGTGATGTGCAAAGAACAGTCCGCTGGAGCTTGGGAGCAAAATATTAGAATTTCTATTTTTATTTATTTGTAAATTTCTTCCGTTTATAATTTCCAGTTTATGTTTTATAAGTCTGCATAATGGATTAATACAGTAACATCTGTATTTATTTATAAATAAATAATTATACATACATTGAGGTGTATATAAAAATTCATTTTAATAATCACAATTTAAAAAATTTATAGACTGCTGATATGGATTACAATTTCAATGAGAACATATGCCCCAGTATTCAGAATTCTCAACTGAAACTTGTTGGGGGTTTTGTAACTTTTACTTAAATTTCTTACCGGTAATTGGGGCCTTCATTTAGACACTAATCTGTCTTCCTTTTTATAACTCAGTCAGGCAACCTGGAGTCTAGGGAAAGGCTTTTGGATAGATATTTTTTAAAGGAAATTAATCTTTTCTCCACTGCAAGAAAATTTGAACTGATTTTATTTATGGTTTAGTACTAGGAAAAAGAAAAGAAAAACAATGGAAATAAAAGTGTTGCGATGTGCCTTGCTGCTTAAGTTCTGATAAGTATGTTCACAAGTGCTTTTTACTATTGGGTGAGGATTGGAAGATGAAGGCCTTTTGGGATTTTACTTTCTATGTTTCTTTTCTCAAATTTAAACTTTTACTTCCAAATTCATGTTCTTCTGAGATTTTGTACTGGAATGTTCTTTCTTTCCGTGTTGAGTAGTTTGTTGCTTTAAAGATACCAATGTGTTTAAAGGAAAAAAATGAAGTTACAGTACTCAATTAATAAGCTTTTTCTTGAGACTTTAAGGGATCCACTTTATGCATGGTAAAGTTCCCTGTATAGCAAGTGTTGGCCACTTAGATTTTTTCACACAGTAAACCTTAGAAGTTATATATTAAACATAATTGTATATGCTGAAGTCAAGCAGTGCCTGTGCAAAGTTGGAATATCTTAATATTTGGTATCACTGTACAGAATTTATGGGGGAAAAAAGAGACAAATAACTTCTACTTATTTGAAGTTTCAAATTAGCAATTGGGCAGGAACCTTGATGCCACTGACTATGTGGAAATTAAACGTATCATTCATCATTAGTTTCTCCCTGCCAGCCACCCCCACCCTTTAGGACACACCCTGCTGCATCAACTTTCCAACTCCAGAAACCCAAAGTGTGTGCCAGAGAGAGGAAAACTTCAGGGACATATGTCCTTAGGAGATGGAGGAAGCAGCATGGCATCTAAGTCCTAATAATAATATTCAAATATTTGATTATGCACTCGAAATTATAGATTATTAATGCTAGGCAAGCATTGTGGCTTTTAGAGATCTTTCCACCTCCTCACTTTAGGAATTAAAAACAACAACAACAACAAAACTGGTCCCAGAGAGACTAACCAGCTCCTCATTTAAGACCACAGAGATAGTGATAGGGCAGGTACTAAAATATGCTTCTCCTGATGCCTAGTCCATTATTCTGTCAACAAATTGTTAACATCTGAGCTTTGTGCTCTGCTCAGGCCAAAGAGACAAAATTCACAGGTTGCATTCGGGCTCCAGCTACTTGTTGGTCAAACATATCCTCTTGATAATGGAAGGAAATGCGTAATTATTCACTTTTAGAGGTTACAGACCTCTTTGGAAACATAATGAAGAAGCCGCTAAAGAACAGATACAATGTATCTTACCTGTATCTGGAACCTGAATCTTATCCAGAAATTTCTCTGGGGCCACAGACCCCAGGTTATTATCAATTCTGATAATTCATTTAAAATGCACACACTATGAATGTCAACAACAATTGAGAGCAAATGTTACCTAAAAGAATGGTACTCAAAAAGATTTTATTTTGCCGCATTTTAAGTCATGTAACTACATCACCTAGTTTTAAATTTTAGATCAGAGGCCTCCACACTGGTGTGCAAAGAATAACCTTTTGGGACATGGCAGTAAACTATTAACATTTCTATGTTTGTTTGGTTTTAAATCTCATCCTTTTATAATTTCCAGGTTATGTTTTATAATTATGCATGATATATTAGCACAGCAGTATCTGTACTTATTTATAGGCACATAATTATATACATTTTGGGATACATATGCAAACATATTTTAGTGGTAACCATTAAAACAGTTTGAGGTTACTATTATAGATTACAAATTAAATGGGAGCATTTTCCCGATTTTAATAGGTCTCCAGTAAAATTTGCCAGAACTTCTATAATTTTTACTTCTAATTTCTTATGAGTCATACAGGCCTTCATTAAGACTCTAATCCTTTTTTTTTCTTTTCTTTTTATTCCTTTTTTAAAAAAGTCACTCTTGCAACCTGTCTCTTAAGGATAGACTTTTTGAAGAATCTGTTCGATCCTTTCTCCATTGCAGAAAAAGTTGTCTCAGATAAGCTTAAAAAGCCTCAAATAAGTCTTTTATTATGATCATTGCCTTCATGCAGCAGGAAGGAATTCTGAGCAGAAACACAGAGTGGGATATTTGGGTGATGCACCCTTTGCAGAGTCAGGCTTTTTCCAAAGCTTCTATCATTTTGTGAAATTTCAGGACATTGCACATACCTACGAGAGAGAATGGTGGTATGTCACACCCCAAAACATTTGAAGATTATGTACTACTTCACCTGCTCATCAGCATGGAAAATTGAAAGCAGAGTATGTTTTAGTTCTTAAAATATTGTAGACATGTCATAATTGTATTTTAATAGAGGAAGGAAATCACATGAGGCACAATGGATAAAAATTGCTGAGGATGATTTATTTAACACAGTAACTTTCAAATTTTTTTGAGCCTGACCAGTAGTCATAAATGCATTTTATATAGATTGTATCATATATAAATAGAATAGAATAAAAAAATTAGAGTGCAAGACAGAGATTATACATATACATATATATAAATTAAAAAAAACTTTTAAAAGCTGGTTGTATTCAATGATATTAATTTCACTAAAGGGTGATGAAAAAGTTTGAACAACTCTAACCTCATCCATTCTTTTTTTTCCCATACTTAAGGTGTCTAAATGTTCTGAAGAAATAAAGAACTATATTGAAGAGCGTTCTGGAGAGGACCCTCTGGTGAAGGGAATCCCAGAAGACAAGAATCCCTTTAAAGAAAAAGGCAGCTGCATCATTTCATAAATAACTCTGGGGAGAAACTTTATCCTCAGTGGAAGAACTAGTTTATTTTAGCTTTCCCAAATAAAACCAACATGCCTTTTAAGGAAGTAAAAATGAAAGTTAAAGGAGACTTTCTTAAGCACTATATAGATAGAGTTATGTATAAAAGCATATGTGCTTCTCAACTTTACTCACTACGCACCCTTTTTAAAAGGACAGAAAGTATCAGATGTACAAATAAGAACACTACTTGTGCATGACTCACTTCTTTCAGTATATTGCTTGATGCTTCAAATAAAGTTTTATCTTGGGAAAATGAGTGTCAGTGATTCAAGAAGGAATTTTTTCACGCATTAACTTTTATAATTCTCCCCGTAACTTTTTGAGTGTTTGGCATATGTATCAAAAGATTAGGTGGTTTGATAGATGAGATCTCCAATCCAGCTCTCTGCGTCAAAGGTTTGTAACGCTGAGTGCTGCCCTCTGGAATGTGTTTGATCTAACCTTAACTACTATTCGAGAACTGAGCCGGTAGATTTCTTAATAACGTTGACAGGAGCCAGATTATCTGAGTCAGGAACCAAGCCAAGCCACATCTATATTAGCATTTCCCCAGTTTATCACCATTTAGACCTTGTTCAAAGTGTTCCTGTGGTAGTGGCCTTAGGAAAGGGGCTGTTTTGGGGATCAGGAAGAGCGCCCTGCCTCCCTGCAACACAGCGCCAGGCTAGCCCTGGCTTTGGGGACTGGTACTTTTGCCTGCACAGAATTGCATCTCCCACATGCTTTCCAGGTCTTGGGCATGGCACTACTCCAGCTCTGTGGCATTGGCACAGACACTTGGATCTTTGCCCCACTCCTGCCAGACTTTTCCAGCCCGCCTGGGCCAAGCACACCTCTTTGAGAATTCTCCTCCTCCAAAGGGACCAGTGAATCTTTGCCCACTTTAAAAATTAATTTGCCTTTTTTCTTACTGACTTGTAGGAATTCTTCATATATTCTGACCATTCATCTTTTCTTGGTGATATGTGTTGTAAATACCTTCTCCCAGTCCATGGCTTAAGTTTTCACAGTGACCTTAGCTTCTGTGGTTTTAGCTTGCAGGTGCAACACACCAGAGTATGACACCTGCTCAAGTTCTTTACAGAAATACCTGCAGCACAGACCTCAAAGAAAGGGACCTTCCTTCCTCTCTTTGAGCATCCTTGTCCTCTATCTTTTGGATACAAATTGCTCCAAGTTTGGGCCCAAAGAAAAACAAGCAAAAATCCTTGCTGGTTAACTCTAGCTCAAATGGGCTTAATTCCTAACTTGCCCTGCAATTTTAAATGTGGCTCAGAAGCCCACATTTCTCCTCGATTAGATCTTTTCTCCCACGTACACATGTAGGTGTACCTTACTTGTCAAGCCAGATAGGTGCCCATGACCTATAGCAGCTTCCTAAAATATTTCAGTGTCCTTGCTCTGAAACTCCTTTCCTTTCCCTCTCTGAGAAGGAACAGGATACCCCGGGCTTTTGAAAAAGTAGGTTACACTAAACCAAGAGCAGGGACTATTTCCTTCAATTTCCTGCCATTTTCCAAGTGATGACGTCAAATGGGATTACTGAGAGCCCAGGGATAATTGCAGCCCAAAGCATGATCTACTCTAAAGTAAGGTTTAAGAACAATGAAAGTATATTTCTGCCAAGCATCATAAAACAATTAGTATTTGGGATGTGTTACTATTATTAATCATTTAACAAGGCATAGGATTTTAGAACCTTGGTGCTTGTAAAGTTTTACTTTAGTGAGCTATTGCATTTCTTTCCATTTATAAAGTTTTGTTTTTTGTGTATGAAAGCAAACATCTATTTCTGGCTACTGGTGAGATAGATCAAATCACCTGCTTCTTTCATAAATGGCCAAGACGACACATTCATTCCCTAGCTTCCTGAGAGTTGTGATTGCAAGGATATATCCTGAATTTCTATTAGCCGTATTCAGCTATTCATTCATGTACACCCCCCAAGTCCTAGCTTTTGCTCTTCATGTCTCTTTCAACAGTATGACAAAACAGTCAGCCGACTTCTGTTTTTCCTTGATAAATACCTAATCGTGTAGGTATTTCTACCAAATCTAATTCTGTTATTTTCTTCTTACTGTTTCATCATTGTAATTCAGCAAACACATAGAAGTACAATAAAACCATTTTGTTCTTCAAGTGTTTGACTGCTAAAAACTTATTAGCTTGCATTAGGAAGAGAAAGAAAAATACAGCAACTAAATATTTGGATATATTATACATTTAGAAAGTAACATTTAGAAAGTGAGAATTTAAGTAATGTGTCCAATTTCTTCCAAGTATGTAGTTGGGTAATCATTTGCTATTTGATTAAAAATACTTACCATGCATGCTTTGAGTATTAAGAGTTAGGTTCTATGAAGTCATATTAAATTAGAAAAATTGGACTTTTCAATTTCTAAGCAGAATCTACCTGATAAGTTCCCTCACACCTGATATTGTAAGACAACTTATTTTTGTATGTTGAATACAAATTAGTATCTCACATTATCTAAATTTGCATTTCCATGATTTTTAGTCAGTTTTTCGTGTATGTCAATTTTCTGTTTTGAAGTTGCCCGTTCTCATCCTTTGCCCATTTAAAAAATTAGTTTGCCTTTTTCTTATTCAGTTGTATATACTCTTTATATAATGTGGCCATTCATCCTTTGTTGGTAATACATGTTGGAAATACCTACTCCCATTCCATGGCTTAACTTTTCACTTTGTCATTATCTATTGACCAATAGAAGATTTGTAATTTATTAAACTTTTTTATTTTGAAATAATTATAAATTCACAGGAGGTTTCAAATAAATGTATAGGGACATCTATTGCACTCTTCCCCTAACCTCCTCCAAAGTTCATGTTTTACACAACAATTGTACAATATCAAAACCAAAATATTAACATTCTACATCTATAGTGCTTGTTCAGATTTCAACAGCTATACCTGTACTCCTGTGTGTGCGTGTGTGTGTTTGTGTGTGTGTGTGTGTGTGTGTGTGTATAGCTCTGTGCAATTTTATCATATGTAGCTTGTGTACCCACCACCACAATCAAGATAATCAACGGGACTATCACAAGACTCTACTTTGTTATTTCTCTATAGTCACATTCAAGATGTCTTGTATCTATAGTCACAAAAAGATGCCCTTGCATCTTTAATCCCTAACAACCATGAATTTGTCCTCCCTCTCTATAATCAAATGAAGAATGCTGCATAAATTAAATCATACAATAGATATCTTTTTGTGATTGGCTTTTATCATCCAGCATAATTTCCTTGTGGTTCATCCAAGTTGTTGTATGTACCAATAGTGTATTCATTTTTATCATTGAACAGTATTATGTACTATAGATGTGCCACAGTTTAACAATACACCCATTGATGGACATCTGGGTTGTTTTCAGTTTGGGGCTATTGCAAATAGAGGTGTTATGAACATCCATGTACAGATTTTTTGTATGAAAATAAGTCTTCATTTATCTGGAATAAATTCTCAGAAATACATTTGCTGGGTTCTATGGTAGATTTGTGTTTAATTTTTAAAGAAATTGCCAAACTGTTTTGCAGAGTGGTTGTACTACTTTACAGTCAGGCCCACTAGCAATGTATGAGCAATCCAGTTTCTACACATCACTATCAGCATTTGATGTTAGTACTATTTTTCATCTTATCCATTCTGATAGGTATAGAGTCATGTCTCATTATGGTTTTAATTTGTGCTTCTCTAATGGCTAATTATATTGCACATTTTTCATATGCTTATTTGCCATCTTTATATCCTCTTTGATGAAACATGTACGCGTGTGTTTTGGTTATTTTCTAATTTATTTTAATGTTGAATTTTGAAAGTTCTTCATATATTTGAGATACAAAGACTTGGTTGATTTGTAAATATTTTCTCCCAAATCCAAATTTGCTTTTTTAGCCTCTCAACATTTTTTCACCCATAGAATAATTTTTTTTAACTTGATGAGGTCTAATTTATCAATTTTTTTTTCTCTTATGGATCATGCTTTTGGTATCAAATCTAAGAACTATTTGCCTACTCTTAGTCCCAAAGACTTTTTCCTATGTTTCTTTTAAAAGTTTTATAGCTTTATGTTTTATATTTGAGTCCATGATCCATTTTGAGTTAATTTTTGTGTGAGGTATGAAGTTTAGATAGATGTCTTATTTATTGATTTGTTTGTGTGTTTGTTTGTTTGCCAATGGATGACTAATTGCTTTAGCACCATTTATTGAAAAGGCTTTCCTTCCTTTATTGAATTAGTTTTGCTCTTTTCTCAAAAATTAATTGGGCATATTTTTGTGTATCTATTTCTGGGTATTCTTTCCTGTTCTGTTCATTTATGTGTCCATTCCTTTGCCAGTTCCACACTGTCTTGATTTCTACAGCTATATAATAAGCAATAACATCAGAAAGAGAGATTCCTCATACTTTATTCTTCTTTTTCAAAATTGTTTTGACTATTCTATGGCCTTTCTCTTTCATGTAAATTTTAGAACAAACTTGCCTATGTCTACAAAGTAACTAGGTGGTCTCAGCAGCAGAGTGGGGATGACAGAAGATAGAATCAGTGGACTTGAACGCAGGTCTATAGCATTTACCCAATCTGAACAACAAAGAGAAAACAGATTGAAAAAAATGAGCAGATCCACAGGAATATGTAGGATGATAACAAAAGATCTAACATTGGTATAATCAGAGTCCCAGGAAAAAAAGGAGAAATGTGTGGAACTGAAAAAGTCATAAAAGAAAAATAATGGATAAAAACTTCCAAAATTTGGTGAAACATGTATATTTAAAGATTCGAGAAGCTGAGCAAACTACAAATATGATAAACCTGAAGAAATTCATACCTAGACATGTCATAATTAAACATCTTGACACTGAAGACCAAATAAAAAACTTTTCAAATACCAGCAACAAATGATACATTTTGTATAAAGAAAGATGAATTTGAATTAAGTGGACTTCTCATCAGAAACCACGGAGGCCAGAAGGAAGAGGTGTGACATTTTTAAGAGCTGAAAGAAAAGTTCTGTTAACATTGAATCTTACACCAGTGAAACTATCCTTCAGGAATGAAGAGGAAATAAAGACATTCTCAGATGAAGGAAAACTAACAGAATTTGTTACTAGCAGACCTCTTGAAGAATGGCTAAAGGAAGCTCTAGAAACAAAAAAATAAAATATCAACAACAAAAAGACTCATACCCTCAGGAAAAGAACAAAAGATAAAAAGTAAAAAGTGAAGCAGACATTATAGACTATCATTCAACTTCTAAGTTTTCTTTAATCATATTTTATGGTTGAAACAAAAGCTCTGATATGGTGTTCACTGTATGTAGAGAAAATACATGACACGACTATACTTAGAATGTGGAGAGAGTAAAAGGACTGAAGTAGAACAACTCTAGTTCTAATAAACAGTATTAGAAAAAATAATTGTACGTAACAAATCTATTTCTGTACCAAGGTAGCCTGCTCTGGGAAAGAGAGCTGAGCTGTTTAAAGCAGAACATGCTAAAAGCAAAGCAAGTTGATTCAAGTCATAAGAGGTCCAGTCTAGTGAGGCAAAGAAGTCATTAATCCACGTAACTACTTGGGAGAAGAGTAATCGGTCCTGCTTCATATGCTCTGGGCCCCAGCTGGTGATCTGGGTTTTAGAAATAGAATGCCTGGTACAGATACATTAAGGAACTTGGAGGGAAATTGTGTTATCTGCTGAGTGCAGACCAAGATAAAATCTCTCTTACAGACATGCTTAGCTCAAGATAATGCTGCAGGAAAGAGAGTTTTGGAGACAGGATGTGACAATCTGAGAGGCCAATATTATGGTGAAGCCCCTAAGTCTAAGATAGATGAGAAAACTCTGGACTCAATAGAAAAAGAGATGGGATAAAACAACTGTACTCGGACAAAAATAAGAATTATTAACCAAGTAGAATCTAGGACCTGACTGAGTTAAAGACTCCTGAGAGCATTTCCGCTTATGAATTAGAATCCGGACAATGGCAAGGACAAGGACTTCTTTTCAGGAAAAAAAATTAAAACCTAGGAGAGGAACATAAATTCATTATTCGTTATTTATAAGTGGGCCTAGTATCACTATCGGGTTACTCTCAAGACGAATATTTTAAAAATATTATTTCACATGAGCCAAAACACAATACTATTTTGTACAATAAGTCTGTGTTATCATATGATGTAAATATAGATATATTCACCAAATACATTACGATTTATAAGACAGGATGAATAGGAAAGTGCTTTTCTGTATTTTTTGGTGATGATGGTGTTGAAAGCTTATACGTAGGTACGTAGGAGGTGCTTAATATTTCCCTGGCACTGGAGTAAGTTTTTTACATAGATTACATTATTTAATTCTCACAAATACCTTATATGATAGGGTAAATAATTTGCACAGTCGTATATCTAGTGTCACTGGCAAAACTGTGCCTTAAACGTGTAATACTGCCTCCCTTGCAGAAGCCGATGCATATGAGGAGTGAAAAGAACTATTAATTATATTTTCATGTGGCTTTTAACATGGTTATAGTTACCATAGTCTCAGAAAAGTTAGAGTGAATTTTGCTTTCTTAACAAAAAAATCATATCAAACTATAAATTATTATGACAAACTCTAATTATATATAAAATCACTTTTGCTCATTTATTGAATAGTATAATCTCTCAGTTTAGCAACATGAATTAGAGTGCTTAGAAGAAATCAGTCAGACTCTATAAGGACTTTTTTGAAAATACTAAAATTATTAAGTGCTAGCTAGCCAGCCCTAGAGAATTGCTTACAGGGACCAAAGAATCTTTCCTAAGACGTTATCAAATTTATAAAAACTTGTATGTTTCCTTTAATAAAGGTCGCCATAGGCTTTAGCTTGTCACATCTCAGCCTTTTCTCATAGCCAGCCTGAGACAGATTGATGGTTGTGGTCTACAAAACCATGTGGTTTGGGAATTAATGGGCCTGATTTTCTAGGCTGTGAATAGAGATACTTAACACATTAACTGCCATGAGAGTTGGATTTAACTCACTCTTGTTTTGACCCCAGGGCCTCATGAAGCATATATAAAATGTTACTTATTGATGTTCTTATTGCTACAATTAATGTTAACAATTTAATTCTAAAAATGTGGATTAAATGAATAGAAGTCAATAAATGTTGTTTTTCTATTTATGTTTACCTTTAAATTATATGCAAAGTTTTAATACTATTTTCATAATAAAGCACTGTGGCCCCAAGGAAAAGTTTCTGATTTTTTTGTGTGGCAATCAATGTCTTAAATCCTTTAAAAAAAATACTCATGTCTGGCACTCATCACTCTTTATCAGGAAGCAGCTTCAAATTCCTTTTGGAAATAATCAGAGTAAATATAAATAAATATATATATATATATATTCCACAGAATTGATGTATTAGCTTAAACTTTTACAGCTTTATTAGATGCAGTACAGAAAGGAAGAAAAGGGAGTTGGTCTTGGCTTATTGAGTGTTTTGAAATGGTGTTGAAACCCATATAGGTCTCAATTTAAGAAAGAAAAATGAGGAGAGAAACATTTAAACTTATAATCAAGTATTTGAAAATGTAACCCAAAAACTCTGATATTGATTTAGCTCACTGATTACTTAAGGACAGTTCAAAGAGTATTGTCATTAAACGTTCTTCCTTTACATCTAAAGTTATGTGTCAATGAGAAACATCACAACATGGATGTACGAGCTCTTTAATTGTCAATATGCATACTTGCCCTTTCTCTTTTTGTTTCCGTAAATCTTAGAAAGACTGTAAGCAATTGAGTTTTCAGCTGATTTTTGCTCACATATATTATTTGAATATAAAAGTAGATATGAGGTAGAATAAATTAATATTTATAATATTCAGATTTTCAATTTGGGGTAGGAAGTAATTTAGACATTTAAAAACCATTCATTTCAATTTTACTCAACAAATGAATCAAAAGCCTATGACGCTTCATAAACAAGTTCAGCCAATATTTTTCCTGCATTCTAGGAATTGACAGTAGAAACAAATGGTAGAAACATTTATCAAGTTCAATGAATTGTTTGAGAAAAGAAGGGGTAAAAAGTGAATGATTATAGTAAGACTAGGACATTTTCTAACTTTTTCTTCTGGTAACATTTAACACGAGGAAAGACAGTAGCTTAAGTGAAGGAGAAGAAATTTGTGAAGCATTAAACTACGAGGAAAAATTTACTAGGTGTAACTTGATAGACCAAGAAGACATTTATCACTTTTATAAAATAAACACAAAAGGAACCTGCTAGTTAATTGGATACACTTTGATAAAAAGTCTTTGAAATATTTTTTCAGCCACTGTGGGTAACAAACTATCCCAAATTCAATTATTAATACTTAAAGCAATGCATTTAGCATTGCTTGATGAGTGTAGCCATCAGCTTGCCTGGGCCTGGCTCTGTTGATCTTGGCTGGTTTCACTAATTCATCTACAGTCAACTGGTAGAGCAGCTGGTTAGCTGGATGAGGGCTAGAAGTTGGCTGGGGAAAGTGGGCGACTTGGTCAGATGTCTTTCATCCTTCAATGGGCTTTCCTCGGCTTGTTTTCATAGCATAGCAGGCTTGTAAGCAAAAGAGATTAG
>RJWJ010011130.1:0-14270 GCA_004363605.1 Indri indri
ACAAGAACTGCCACATGGGCACGCAGGTCTTCCTCTGCTCGCTCTTTGTGCCCGTCTGCCTCAACCCGCCCATCTACCCATGCAGCTGGCTCTGTGAGGCCGTGCGTGACTCTTGTGAGCCCACCATGCAGTTTCTTCAGCTTCTGCTGGCTTGAGAGGCTCAAGTGTGACAAGTTCCCTGAGGGGGACATCTGCATCGCCATGACCCCGCCCAATGCCACCGAAGCCTGAAAAGCTAGAAGATTTTGCAGGAATGAACATCACTCAACTGTTAGAGGTGGCCCAAAAGGTATACCAGAACCAAGATCGTGTGGCCCATAGGGAAAGTGAAAAAAAGGTGAAGCATAAGGCCACCCTCCTGGCAGCGGCACTCAGGGCTCCTGTGTCTACCCCAGGGCTTGGTACAAAACCTGAGAGGGGGCCCTGCAGGAAGGGGACACTAAGACTGGACCAGTGTACATACTGCAAAGAGATGGGGCATTGGAAAAAACGAGTGCCCACACTGAAAGACTGGCCCCTCCTCAAGACAAGGCCTTCCTCGGGGGTTCCAGATGAAACCGGAGACCCAGGACCTAATTGGCCTCATAGGCATGAACCCAAAATAAGACTGACCGGGCTCCCTCAACCTTGGCCCCCGGAAGCCCATGGTCACTGTGGATGTGGGGGGCCGAACTGTAGGTGGACACTGGGGACTGGTGACCACCCAAATCACCCCTCTCACAGGGCGAGAGACAACCATAGTTGGATCCACTGGAGACCAGGTAGCCAGGCCTTTCTGCCAGCCCTGCTGCTGTCAGTTTGAGGGACATCAGGTAACACACGAGTTTCTCTGCCTCCCCCACTGTCCAGTTCCCTTGTTGGGACGGGACCTCCTGCACAAGTTGGGGGCCCAAATCACTTTCTACCCCAGAGGTATGGCTGACCCCTCATTGTCAGCCCTGTAGCCCATGATAATGGCAGTCAAATTTCCCAGAGAAATGGAATGGCAAATTTATTCTGGGCCCTGGGCCAAGCTTCAAGGCAAAGATCATGCAGACTTTAACTAAGATATTAGGGGTCAAGTGGAAACTCCACACTTCATACAGACCCCAAAGTTCAGGGAAAATAGAGCGCATGAACTGGACCCTTAAAAACACCCTTGCAAAGCTATGCCAAGAGACAGGATTACATTGGATAGACTTACTTAGTCTAGTATTGCCTAAAGTCAGGTGCACTCCAGGGCTGACAGGATATTCACCCTTTGAAATTTTATATGGAAGACCCTACACACTCAGCTTATTTCCCTATACAAAACCCTGAGCCAGATGCATCACAATGTTCTAGAAAAGATACCTATAGCAATGGGACACCCAGTCCACTCGCACCAGCCTGGAGACTCAATCTGGGTTAAAGACTGGAAGAAAACAGCACTAGAGCCCACCTGGACAGGCCCCCACACTGTAGTCTTAATCACACCCGCTGCTGTTAAAGTTGTAGGAATAGTGCCCTAGATTCATCACACAAGAATAAAGAAGGCCACACCTGAGGAGAACTGGGACACCTGGACAGTGCAACACGACCCAGAGGACCCACTGAGAATCCACCTCCGGCATAGCGGTGGCCCAGCAACCACGCCAGAGGACACCCAGGCCGAATGACTGAGCCAGCCTGTTACATCGCCATCAGCCTGTTTGGACTATTGACCTTACTACTGGGCATTGGACTTTACTCAGTGGCCCCAGAGGACTGGGGACCAGGAAAAAGACTATTATTAGTCATCTTATATTGGGCTGTGGTGGGGTTTCCTTTTCTGGTTACAACGTTGTTCCCCATTCTAATCCTCGTCTGTCTCCCACTTACAGTCATTAATAGCCCTCTCCCTTGCCCTCCAGAATGTATCTGGGATGTCTGGAAATGTGATAATTCAGATGATGATTTTACCCTTGTTACAGAGCCAAAGAGTTTCGGGCTTATACCAGTCTCAAGGGCGATTGTTACATAGACCCACAGATCTGCACTCGGCAGGCGGAGGCGGGTGGGTAGAAGATATTGGACAGGTATTACAAGAGATGGGTGTGGACCAGACAAAGATAACAGGCCAGAAAAGGGTGCCAGGGTCCGCTGGACATATGTTCCTGGGCTCCTCAGTGGAACCCGAAACATAGAAAGTACAAAGCATATGTCAAAGCCAGCTTCGAGGCCCCAGGATACAGCTTTACAACTTCCAGATCCCCCGAGTATAGTGAGACCAATTTCAGGGCCCCTGGATACTACTCTCCAGATAGCCAAGTTTCTCAACACCACCCTAATGCTTTGCCTAATCACACCCAATGTCAGATTTGTCTGCCCCTCCAAAGGCGTGTATACCTCAGGGTCCCTGTCCCCTCAGGTTGGAGCAGTTCTGTCAGTTCCACCACTAACCCCAGCAAGGCACACCTAATTGGACCAGTGGCATATAACGTCCATCTTGCTAGAACATCCAGTGTTACCTGTCTCATCAACCTGAAAGGAAGTGAACCTATAGGGACTCTGCCAGTAAGTCTATGAAGTAACAACCTCTCAACTCTAGTATACACTGTCCAAAAGAGGGCATGTTCTTCCTTTGTGGTACCACTGCTTACCTTTGCCTCCCAGATAACTGGACTGGGGTCTGCACCCAGATTTTCCTTACCCCAGACATCACTATATACACGCTCCTCAATGGAGAAGGTTTTAAGCCCCAACCCAGGTGTCTGGGAAAAGCAGGCGGCTCCTTTTCTCATACCACTCCTCGTGGGAGGAGGCATCATAGCCGGGGTAGGGGCTGGACTTGGTGTATTAGGGACTTCACTACCTATCTACCAAAAGCTATCTCAAGAACTAAACGAAGACATACAATAGGTAGCAGATTCCCTAATAACCCTCCAAAACCAACTAGACTCTTTGGCAGTGGTTACCCTTCAGAACAGGCAAGCCCTAGACCTCCTCACTGCAGAAAAGGGAGGGACCTGTATATTCCTAGGAAAAGAATGTTGCTACTATGTAAACCAGTCTGGAATAGTGACATCTAAACTTAAAGAATTAAAAAAAAGAGTCCAGAGAAAAAGAGGAAACTAGAACAAACTTGGGGGCTCAGTCTGGGCCAATGGGCCTCATCACTATTGCTGCTGGCAGGACCTTTAATGACTATTTTTCTCCTTGTCACTATAGGCCCATGCCTACTAAGCACAATTATAAAATTTATAAAAACAACTGTAGCTCAAAAGACAGCAACCCATATAATGGCTTTACAAGGCTATTCCCCATTAAAGGATGATGCGCTATAATAGACACATGAGGACAAATGCCTCATGATATATATTTAGGGGCATCAAAGGGGGGGAATGAAATGGAAAATTGGAAAATTCCACTACTGGGTTTCCTTCCCTGTAACTTTTCCCTGGCAGCTGCCACCCTCATAAATCACCTGTAGCAATTAGTGTACCAGGCCGTGAAGTAGCTTAGGACCCTGCCTCACAAAAGTTAACCCTGTTGTAACCGTGCCCCTCCCCCTTAAGCAAAGTGTATAAAAGACTGCAATGCTCTTTGTCTGGTGCTCAGAATTTAGGGAGAGCAAATCCCCCTCTGGGCCTTTCCAGCCGGCGTGGAATAAAAATTGTTTTTGCTATGTCTCCGTGTGTCACTCGGTTTGTTCCCGGTCATCTCTGCTGCAACATTACTGCACATGCAGATGTCCCATGAGCCTCTCTGAAAGCCCATGGGGGGTAAATCACAGCACCCACTTTCGTCCCTAGGAGACCCAGAATCCCTCGCCATCTACCTAACACAAACACTAACCAAAAGAAAACTGAATAGCTATTCTAATACTAGACAGATTTTAAGGCAAAAAAATTACTAAAAAAAATTTCAAACTAAAATATATCGAGATTAAGAATTCTTAAAAAAATATAGTGTGATGGTTAATTTTAAGTGTCAGTTTAACTGGGCTAAAGGGATACCCAGGTAGCTGGTAAAACCTCATCTCTGGGTGTATCTGTGAGGACTTCTCTGGAAGAGATTAGCGTTTGAATCTGTGGACTGAGCAAAGTGAATCTGCCCTTACCAATGTGGATGGAATCATGAGATTTACTGAGGGCTTGAGTAGACTAACAGAGCAAAGGCGAACTCGCTGTCTGTGCTTGAGCCAGGACATTCATCCTCTCCTTTCCAGAGACGCTGGCGTTCCTCACTCTCAGGCCTTTGGACTCAGACCGGGACTTGGTGTCTTTGCAGTCTCTGGTTCTCAAGCCTAGGGGTTTGGAATGGAACCACAGTACCAGCTTTCCTGGGTGTCAGCTTGCTAGAGGGCAGATTCTAGGACTTCTCGACTGCCAAGTCATACAAGCCAATCCCCATAATTAATCTCTGTATGTGTATTATATACATGCAAAATCACCTATTCTGTTTCTCTGGAAAACACTAATACAGATGACAAACTAAAAATGCACACGAAGGTATTTACAATACATATATCAAAGGACTAATATCCATACATAAAAAAAACTTACAAATGGAAAAAGATAAAACAATGGGGGAAAACAGGAAAAGAAACTTCACAGCCGAATGTATCCCAACAGTCATTAAATATTTTTAAAAAGCACTCAACTTCTTTAGTCAGCAGATTATGCAAAATGAAACCACATTGCAACACTACTACACACACCCCAGAAAATTAACATTTAAAAGGACAGGAAATGCCAAGTTTGAAGAGTACAGAAAGCAGCTGGATCACTGGAACATTGCTGTTAGGACTGTCAGGTGGTTCACCCACTCGGAATAACTATTGGTCACTATCTGCTGATGCTAGACACAGTCACGCACTGTGGCCTGCTACTGTCTGCAATATAGTCTGAAATGTAAAATAAAACCTAAAATGGAGAAATAAATGAAGGTACATCTATACATTGTAATACTAAACAGCAATAAGAACGAATAGACTGTTCTGAATGAATCTTCTAAACATCATGCTAAATAAAAAATTACAGACCAAAAACAGCACATGCCATATGATCTCATCTATCTAAAGTTAAAAAATGCAACAGGAAAACTAACTGACGAAGCTAGGAGTGAATAGTGGTTACTGCGGGAGGCGCAGGCGGTAGAGACTAGGTGAGTGCACGATGTGGGGGTGTGGGACACTGTTCTGGTCTGTTTCTGCACCTGGGTGATGGTCATAGAGACGTGTTGAATTTGGAAATTAATTAAGCTGTGCAATTATGATTTGTGCGCTTTATTGTATTTATGTAATAAATCAATGAAATGTGAATTGCTTTCTACCGCACGAAGAAGAAGAAAAAAAGAAAAAAAGAAAAAAGATGGTGGTTCAACTAAGAATGAAGCTCCTTAGTTTCTGCAAGACCATACTTGCGGGCCCATCACTAGCATGTTGGCAGCTCCCATGAAGGACCTCCAGGGCTCTGAAAAGCTGTCCTGGGCCACGCGCTTTCACCTTTCTAAGATTCTGTACTCATTTCGTCATAAATTGGAAACTTTCACTTTCTAAAAATAAAAGACCAAGGAGATCTGCAGAGGCAAAAGGAGAACTTTATTTTCTGAAAGCAGTCTGCAGAGTGGGGGGACGCAGCCTTCAGTGCAGAACAAAAGTGCGCTCCGAGGAGGGGCTGGGGAGTCAGAGATGATAAAGGCAAAAACCGTGGGGCAGGTGGGATTGGTTGCAGGGCCTGGACTGAGCGGCCTCTGAGCAAGACATCTCAAGTCTCTTTGTCGGGTGGCCTCGGAGGTCTGTGGGTGGTCAGCTGGGGAACGTCCAGCTACAGTCTGTCTTGGCACCCACAGGAGGACTGGTTTGATTTGACTTTAGAAAGGGAGGAGCTGTGACACTTTTACAATGTCTTTCTGAGGAGAGAGAGCACGTGACTGTTCCCTGGCCAGCCAAGGCCACCTGGATCTGTTTTCACTCCGAGTGCCTCATTTGGCCGCAGGGATCCCATTTTGTCTGTCAGCTGGGGGCAAACTTCAACACTTTCTCTGTGTGTGTATATATAAAAGATATGTTCTCTTGTCAATTCTTCGGGCATCTCAAATGTTGCAGCGACTCTATATATAATCATACAAATTAGCATGCCCAGGGTTATGTCCTCTGCAGATGTGTTGATCATTCTGTTTATGTTCTTATCTCAGGTAAATATCAAAAAGTAACTAGGCAAGGGCCAAGGAAACATTTCACTAGTGAACTCATCAGGGGTAATATAAATTCAATAATGTCCTCTTGCAAATGTCTCTGCATCCAGTCATTAATTTATTCAGTGGCAATAAAATATATTTTAGTAGTTTTAATATTATCTTCCCAGTTCTATTTCTGTGCAATCTTATTATGTAACAAAGATTAAGTAGCATAGCAGGAAGTGTTTATTTTTTTTAAAAAGGATGATTTCTAAAACGTAAAATATAACTTTTCATATTTTCTTCTTTCATGGCATATAAAGTTCAGGTAAAATACTCCCTAAGAACAGAAGGTAGTGCTTTTATTACTCACTTTAAGATAATTGGCACAGAATAAGCCATTGTGTAATCACAAATGAGACGATATCCTCACTGGTGATTTCTGCAGGACGGTTCTCTGGGTAGCTTTAGACTAACCCAGTTCTCCCTCTTCCTCATGTGTAGTTCTCAGGAATAACTCAAACCCGCGGGGGTGGTGGGAGCAACTTGAGATGAGGAGCTCGCCAGAACAGCTGGCTTTGTTCCCGGCACCCCCTAGAAACAGGATGTCTGGCAGTGCTTTAGCCCAGCGTCATTTCACCCGCGCTGGGTATAAAACCCAGGGCAGGCCGCCTTTCTGGGTCCCTCAGCTGAGGTGCTGGTGGGCACGCACAGCCAGGGACTCCGTCTACCCCGGCAGCTTCCCTGAGCCTGGGAGAACCAGCTCATAAGCCACCCTGGGCTTCTGCTGTCCCTTGCTGCCTATCTGCAAGGAATAAACCTGCTTCATGTCACTTGTGTGCATAGGTGTTCTATGCCACCAGTCTCAGACAAGGTGGTGACCAGTGCACTGTGAACCTGCTTTGCAGTTTATCATGGACAGGTATTTAAAAACTTTTCAAAAGATCCATGGTTTCCGGGATCATGCTTAGATCATGATCTAATTTCATGCTTAGATCACAATATAGTAAAAAGAACCACAGAAGATCATTTGATTAAGTCAGTGAGTCAAGACACTGAATATAATTCTGGTTTTGTTAATTTTTTTAGCTTATAAGCTATTTTCCCTTTTTTATTTTTTGCTCTTAAAATTGATCAGAATTTTTAAGCTGATAGAAAAACTGTGAGTCAGAGATTAACTGAGTTTCTCAAGGTCGTATCTTCAGATTACGGTAAAAATAGGCCCAGAATCCAGATGTTGTTGTGCTGTGTATTGCACTATACCATGTCAGCATGAAGAGCTGTTTTCTTAAAACAGATATGAACTGAACCACATGTAGCACGTGCATCATGACTGCATCGGTTCTAGAACATTCAACGGTCCTAAAGGAGGCCTTTCTTTCTCATAAAGAAAACTGAGACTTGGCAGGACTTTTGGAATGACTTTTATGGAACAAGGAGTGTCTCAAATGTGTTGAGGAGAATGAGGAACCCACTGATAACCATTATCCTCCCGACACTGTCAACTTTTGCAGATATACGACAGCTAACAGTACAGTGCAATTGTTCAAAAAGTATAAGTGGACTCTGCAGCCAGATTCCTAGTCTTTAAATTCTAGCTCTTCCTATTAATTGTTCAAAGACCTTGAGAACATTATTCAACCTCTCTGTACCTCAGGGTTTTTCAGTCAATAAAATGTACTTCATAGGATCATGGTTAGGATTAGTTATTACATGGAAAGTGATTAGTATAGTACTTGGCATGTGTTTTTAGTATTCCTGTTTAGGAAACCTGTTTTTTTTTAATTAAGAGAAGATTGCCACTCAATAAAATGCACAAGTATCCACTCAGGTTTGGATGATTGTACACACCCACATAACCATCTCCCAAAATACAAATCCATCCACCACCCCCAGAAAGTTACCTGGCACCCCTGTCCAATCCCCTCCCCAGTCTGGCAATTTTCTAATTTCTATCACATACATTAGTATCATTTGATTCTTTATGTTCATACATATGACAACTTTACTGATCTTATAATTCACATAACATAGAATTTACAGAAAGTATACAATTCAGTGGTTTTTACCATGTTCAAAATATTAAACCATCAACATAGTTAATTTTAGAATATTTAATCACCCCAAAAGAATACCAACCCCCATTGGCAGTTAATCCCTAACTCCAACTGGCCACTTTCTCCAGTAATAGGCAGCCCCTAATCTATATTCTACACCGAATTACAGTTTTAAGAAAGCTCCAACCGATATTTACTAATACGCACATAATAACTATGGGGTAAGTTTGCCTCTATTTTGTTTAGTATATTTGCACTTATATGCATAAATAATGCTTTCTTCAAATAATTTCTTATAATTTATGAGTCTGGTTTTAATATGAAGTTTTAGCTAGTTTGTTAAAATTGGGGATGGTTTCTTCCTTTTATCTGGAAAAGTCTGCAATGACATGAAACATGTTAAATTGAAATTTCTCATAATGCGGACTAATCTATTATCTTGTTTTGGGGAACACATCTTACTTATTATTTTAATTTTTAAAATAGCTATAATTAGTTTTTAGTTTTTCTTGATTTAATTTTAAATTATATTTTCTGAGAATCTAGTATTTATAGTATTAATTATAATTAGATATAATCCCTTTGGCAGATATGTGGTTTGCAAATATTTTCTCCTGATTTTTGGCTTCTTTTTTCATCCCTTAACATAATGATTAACAAAGCAAATTTTAAAGTTTTGATGAAGTTGGATTTATCAATTTGTCTTTTTATGAGTCATGCTTTTGGTTTTAAGCCCTGCATCTTGAAGATTTTTCTCCGTTTTTTAAGTTTTATAGTTTAATGCTTTATATTTAAGTTTATATTCCATTTTGATTTGATGTTTAGTATAAGTTGTGAGATTTAAGTCAAAGTTCATTTCTTTATCTGTGGTTGATTACTTTGGTGCCATTTCTTGAAAAAGCTAACTTTCTTCCATTGGATTGCTTTTGCCTCTTTGTCAAAAATCAGTTGAACATATTTGTCTGGGTCTACTTCTGGGTTCTCCACTCCATTCATTGATTTATGCATTTACCGCTCCACCAATACCACACTGTCTTGATTGTAATAATGGGTATAGTAACATCTTCCAACTCACTCTTTTTAAGATTGTTTTTGCTACTCACAGGCTTATGGCTCTTCATACATATTTTAGAGTAAGCTTGTCTATGTCTATAATAAACTTTCCTGGAATTTTTTTCTTGGAATTTCATTAAACCTGTACATTGATCGTTACATAGGTAGATATAGATATTGCTATTTGAGATTTCTTTTGTATTTATCAGTTTTGCCTGACTCTGTACAAATCAACTTTATACTTCTTATAAAACAACCAACTTCTGGCATGTGTCTACTCTATTGTCCATATTTCTTATGTTTTTCTTGCACTTTATCTTCCAATTCTCTAATTCTTTCTTCAGCTGTCTGTTCACTAACCCATCAAATGAGTTTCAGATATGAATTATTTTGTCTTTATAGTTCATGTATTATTTGGTGTACTTTTTCAAATATTTTTGGTCTTTGCTCTCCTATGTCTTTAAACATATTTATTTTGTGTTCTTAGTGAGATAATACTATTGTCCAAACGTTCTTGCATTTGTTTTTTTCTCTCCATTATCGCTATTGATTATTACATGCATTTTTCTTTTCTATATCTTGTGATTTATTTTCTTTAAACCACTATTTTTATTTAGAACTTCTTTAAATGGAATTCATCAAGGCCTTGGTTGAAATTAGATTTTCCTACAAAAAATTGAATTTTTCTCTGTCAATGTTCTGTTGGCACTATATCGTGGGTACCCATTTATATGATGTATTTGATATTTTTTGAACTACATAATGTGATTTCAGAAAGGCAAAATTATGTGCATACTGCCTTAGAGTTTCTTGTTTTTAAGTACTTCCCCCTCTCTGCCAACATTCAATCCCTAGTACCAATATTAAGACAGTTAACTTTCTTTTACCCCTGTATTCCTGACTAGGTTGTTTCTCATATACCCTTAACATTAGGTATAATCCTTTGGTCAGCCAACTTTGTTAAGAGGGATGGAACCTTTTAGTTTCCTCAGTTTGCACAATCTGGGAAAGTTTTGTTTACACACCTCTACCGGTAAAAACATCAATATTTTAAAATTTTTAGTTACATACATATACTATCATTAGGTAACATCTCAAAACATACTAATTTGTACAGTCATAATCAATTATAATTATACATATTTCTATTTTAAATTATCTTGGCTATCAGAAATATTTTGAGTCCGAATCTTGTTATATCATCAAAATTCTTGATTTGAAATGTGTCCAATGAAGAGTACACTGAAGGACAAAAGCATACCCGCTTTACTATTTTCTAGTTTGTGTACTTGCACAGGTTAATTGAGTCTAAACTAGAAAAATAATCACTCTATAAACCTGTATACTTAGGCAGATGTAAACTGAAATTTCACATGATATGCTGGAAAATAATGTATCAATGAAAGTGACTCAGCCAACATTTTGGAAGAGTGAGCCTCCACTTTCCTTCAGACGTTAACACACTGCATGTGGCATAGGGTCATTGGGCTTAAATGAAGGAGTGTCAATATTTAAATTCAATATTAGAAAAATATAGTTTATTTTCATTTAGAATTAAATGCAAATTGAGTTCTTTTCTTTTGGACTCCAACAGCTTGCTTGTGAATGCTTTGAGGTTTGTAGACCACACTTAGAGATGAGATGATAAGATTTCTTGCAGTTAAGCAGGTTGGGTGTTAAAAATGTGCATGATTGATATTGATATAAAGCACCGCATGGAAATGTCAGAAGGGGGATGAAATGAAATCTCTCCATAGTGACGGTCTTGGAGCACAAGCTTGCTTTCAAGTTCTAATAAAAAATGAGTTTCTTAAAGGACATTCTAGACTCTATTTGCACATTTTTTCTAGACTTTCTAAGGTATTGGTATCAAATTATTCACTGCAACTTGAGTGATGGAAGGAAGTAAACTTTATACAGTTAACAGCCACTTAGTGACTCCACAGGAGGGGATCAAATTTGAAACAGTTCACCAAGGAAAATGAAAAACTCAAATAGGAAAAAGAACAGAAAAGGTGCCAATCATTTTAATAGTGCAGTATAACAAAGATTGAATATTTTATTTCCCTCAGCTATCATTAATAAGTGATAAGCAAAACAAAGTATTTCAATCCTCTGTTAAGTGGATTTAAACATGCTTACCAACCATTTCTTTTACAGTGCTATTCGGAGTTCCATTAGTAAATCCCTGTTGATCAGAGTTTTGAATGTTGCTTCTTATATGTACGTATGTCTAAAGTTGTAATTGTTTTTTCTGTTTAACTAATAAAAAGCACCTAGCTATTCCTATTAAATAAACACCAAGTTTTTCAGAAGGATAAAACCTTTTAAGAATTTGATCACTAGGCCACACACTATTTAAGAAAAAATGCCTTTAGTTCTCTGAATGTGTATAAATTACTAATTGTATTAGTTAATTAATTAACATCAGGTGCCCTGGAGATTACTAAGTATCTTTAATATCATTTAAATGTTTTATAAACATCCAGTTGATTTTTGCCCCCAAGAGGCACAGAGATGACAATGAGGATACATTAGATTTCTTGGTAAGGATGTTTTCTCAATGCGAATATGGCACCAGAAATAATAATCATTTTTAAAGGAGGACATAGTTGCCTCGTATTCAGCTAGACACAAAATTCTAATGCTCATCCTTATTACTCTAAATGAAATAAATTTCACTGATCGTTTTAGAAGATTTTTAAAACACTGAATCAGTATTGACAGGAAAGCATAAAAATAATTGATTCTGGGGTCACTGCCTGTATCTCTTGTGCTGTTTATTAAATATTTTATTGAGCCCTATTCCACGTGCATCCCCATGCTGAGTCAGAGTGCAGGGACGGAGAAAAGCCCACGTCTACATAGAAGAGTTTCGAGTTGAGGGAGACACAAACGCACACACAAGTAAATGATACACACTAATGCAGTAACACATACACATAAAAACACGCTACGAATGTCACTGGAGGACACCACTATTTTCGAATTAACCAGAGTTACTTCTCTTTATGAAATATCATCTAATTATTTCCTTTACTCTGAATATGGATTGGGTTGTAACCTGTTGTACTCAGGAGAGGATCTGTATGTGTTACACCATCTCTATTCTCTGCAATACTTACAGCCAATTCGCGAAAAGGTCTTTCTTTGACATTTTCTACTTTTAAAATGTTTCATTTGCATCTTCTGTAAGCAACACCTGTCTTCTAAAAATATTGATTTTGCTTTTGCACTTTATTTTTATGTCCAAAAGACATAGAGGAAACAAAACTTGATTAGTGTACTGTACGGCTTTAGGGTACTTCTGTACATCCACAACCCCCATTCTGTAACGCTTCCAGAACATCTGCCAGCCTGCTCTCTCCAAATTCTGTTCCGCTCACTGAAGCACCGGAATCAATATTCTTTTCTTCTATAGTTCTCCGAGTTTGTGATTGTATGTGAATGTTTCAAAATAAATTACGTGTTCCATATCCCCCTTCTTAAATAAAACAATAAATCAACTTTAAATGCAAGCACATGCCTTGAAGATTTAACAGCCCTAGAGATATTAATAATTAGAACTAATGATTTTCTACTATTTTTCTGTTTCAAACCTCCATACCATAATTTTGCATTTTATATGGAAATTCTTTGTTTTTAATAAACTTAGAATTTTATCATAGTAATTATGTAATTATGGTGGCTCCACCCAGACTCACAAGGGTGCTGTGCGTTGCATCTCTCTGTCTCGAACTGTGAACTCGTTAAGAGAAGGACCTTTAACATCATCGCTGTGTTTCTAGTGCCTAGTACTCAGTACTCGGGCACTTAACATTTCCTGAATGTGTGAATGAAAAGAAATGAGCGGTGTGACTTCACATCTGCATTTGTGGCGCTGGGTTGTGCGACTGTGGTCTCCCTTCAGGACGGGATCTGTTGCTAGACGCTTGCACACCCGGCAGCCTCCCGCTGCTGCCTCTGTGGAGCCTGCCGTGGAGGTCCAGGACGCCGCGCTCTCCAGGGCGGCCCAGGTAACAGCTGAGCGCGGTGAGGTGCCGAGTGGTCGGGTTCTGCCTGATGCAGGCCTTCGTGATAGGCCATCGAGCTCTGGGGCTCCCGCGGACTGGCGGGGACTGTTTCAGAGCTGCGCTGTAGTTCCCGCGTGACCCTTCTTCTGTGTCCCCTCCCGGGGGTCTGGGGGGTTCTCTCCCTGCTCCTGCTCCGCGTGCATTGCCTGGGCGTCTCATCCCACCCCAGCATCCGATTCTCAGAGTTGCTGAGCTGATAGTGTGTTTGGAAATATGCACGGAAAGCTGTGTGATTACAATAATAATTTACTTTTTGCGTTACTTTATAATTCTCAAACTGAGTTGAGTCAGAAGAGAGGTATTATTAAGTCTCAGGCCATTTCTTGTAAATTTGAACAGTAAAATTTCAATCATTGCCAATTCACAAAATTCTAGCTGTATAGAATGTCTAAGGGCCATTTACTTTAAATCTCCCTGTTCTACAGATGATGAAATTAGGAACTTTATAAGTGATTTACTAAAGAGCAAATAAAGGCAAAATGTAACAACAAATAATCCAGGTATTTAAATTTAAGCCCAGAGACCTTTCCAGATACCAGTACAAATATTTTAACCTCAGTGTAAGGAAAGCAATTATTAAAATAATCATGAAGTAAAACTCTAAAATGTTATATTTGTGAAATCATGCATTGAGCCCTATAAAAAAGTACTTTGATTCTTTTCTACTTAAATGACAGTGTCTTTATCCCAAGTACCATGATAATTTTAAGAGTAATGAATTAATATACAATTAACTTACTAATTTATTTTTAATTAGCAGAATTTATTTTTTAGATGAGTTTTAGGTTTGCTATATCTCAATTTCATTGCTTTTTTGCAGAACTAGCACTTGTTTTCATTCATTTTCTTCGTTTTCCTGTTTCAGTTTCACTGATTTCTGTTGTAATTGACAGTGTTTCTATTCCTTTGCTTACTTTGGGTTTAATTTGGTTTTTTATTTTTCTAGTTTCATGAGATGGAAACTTAG
>RJWJ010011130.1:14370-45473 GCA_004363605.1 Indri indri
TAGTTATCAGCCCTTTATCAGATTTGTAGCATGCAAAAATTTTCTCCCATTCTGTAGGTTGTCTGTTTGCTCTTGTGACAATTTCCTTGGCTGTGCAGAAGCTTTTTAATTTGATCAGGTCCCATTTATTTATTTTGGTTGTTGCTGTGATTGCCTTTGGGGTCTTCTTCATAAATTCTTCTTCTTTGACACATGCATTATTTAGAAGTATGTTATTTAGTCTCCAAGTATTTTAAACTTTCTGTTACTGATTTCTAGTTTATTTGCATTATGGTTTGAAAGCATATTTTCTATAATTTTTACTCTGTTAAATTTGGTGAAGTGTGTTTTCTGGCCCAGACCGTGGTCTGTCTTGGTGCTTGTTCTTGGTGAGCTAGAGAAGAATGAGCACTTTGCTATGAAGTAATCTTTAAGTGCTAATTAGATCCAGTTGTTTGATGGTGCTGTTCAATTCAATTATATTCTTACTAATTTTATGCCTGCCAATCTGTCAATTACTGACAGAGGGGTGTTGAAATATCCAGCTATTAGTGGATTTGAAGATCTATCACTCTTTGCCTCATGTATTTTGACAAGTCTGACATTTCCTGAGGCTCTGTTCATTTAAAAAAAAAAAACTACAATTATCTTTATTCAACAGAACACCACTCAATAAGCAAAAGAAACAAACTACTGATACACACAACAATATGTATGAATCTCAGAGACACTAAGCTAAATGACAGAAGTCAAACACAATAAAGCATATATGATTTTTTTTATTTCAAAGTATTACAAGAGTACAAATGGTTTTGGTTACGTGGATTGCTTTTATAATGCTTGAGTCATGGTTGTAAGTGTGCCTGTCACCCAGATTGTGTTCATCATAGCTGTTAGGTTGTCACCCACCCCTGCTTCCCCCTGTGCTCTGCTTTATTTCTGTTTAGTTTCACATCCCTCTTTGCACATATGTGCTCATTGGTTAGTCCAATTTAATACTGAGTACACACGGTGTTAGTTTTTTCATTATTTACATATGTCACTTAGGATAATGGTCAGACATAATGACATGTAACAACATACATACAATGAGAGTTCCACAAAGAGAAAAGTGACAGAGAAGGGAAGAAAGAATATTTCCAGAAATCAGAGCCAGAAACTTCTCGATTTGATCAAAACATTACACGTCCAAGATATGATGATTTCTGAATATAATAATCCCAAAGAAATTTATCATTGGCCTATTAAAGTCAAACTTTTGAAAGCCAAACACACAGAATGAATCATGAAAGCAGCAAGAGAAAAGTAACTCATTACAGACAAGAGATCATCACTAAGACTAACAGCAGACTTCTCATCAAAAACCCTGAAAGCCATAAGGCAGTGAGATGATATATTTAAAGTGCTGTGCAAAAAAGATTCATAAACCAGGGATGTTTCAACCAACAAAAATATCCTCCAGAAATGAAGAATACATTAAGAAATCCCCAGAAAACAAAAACAGATAATCGGGAGCTAACAGACCTGCCCTACAGGGAATACTAAAGAGGGTCTTTAAGGCTGAAAAAAAAAAAAAAGAACAGTAGGCTGTAACTCAATTCACATGAAGACATAAAGAATATGTATACCATGGAGTACTACTCAGCCATTAAAAATGGGGAACTAATACTTCTTGTGTTAACCTGGATGAAATTGGAGACCATTCTTCTACGTGAAGTATCACAAGAGTGGAAAAACAAACACCACATGTGCTCACCACTGAATTAGAGCTAATTGATCAACATTTATGTACACATGTGGAAATAGCATTCATTAGAAATTAAGCAAGTGGGAGGGAAGAGAAGTGAATGGGTAAATTCACACTTAATTGGTACAGTGCACACTATCTGGGGGATGGGCACACTTATAACTTTGGCTCAAATTGTACAAAAGCAAGTTATGTAACCAAAACATTTGTACCCCTATAATATTCTGAAATAAATAATAATAAAAATGGAACAACAATAAGGCACCTACATAGGATTTTTTTGGTAACATTTCTGATAACTGCATAGAGTATTAATTATAAAGCTGTGTCGATGGGCTTATGATGTACAAAGATATAATTCTTTATGACAATAATGGCATAATGGAGGGGATAGGGAGCAGAGCTTTATTAGACATAAGTTTTTGTATATTTTTGAAATTAAGTTGATATTACTCCAAGCCAGAACATTTTCAGCTAAGATATTATGTGTAATCAACAGGGCAATCACTAAAAAACACACACACACACACACACACACAAAACACAAAAATATCCCCACAAAAATATAGTAAAAGAAATAACAGGGATTAAAATGGAGGCCAGAAAATATCTACTTAATGCAAAAAAATCAGAAATGAGATAAGAGAAAAAGACATAAAATATTTATAAAACAAACAGCAAAATGACTGACTTAAATGCCACTTTATCAGTAATCACATCATTTGTGAATGGGCAAACACTTCAATAAAAGGGCTGAAAGTAACAAAATTGACTAAAAGCAAAATATCTGGTTTCACTTTATGCTGTTTAAAGAAACACCTGATAGTGTCAAAGACACTAACAGGTTGAAAGTAAAAGAATGAAAACTTGTAGACCATGCAAACAGTAATGGCACCACCAACAAAAGCTGGAGTAGCTTTAATAATATGAGACAAAACACACATTAAGGCTAAAAATTTTACTGCAGAAAAAAAGGACACTTTTTAATGATGGGATGATGTATCTGTTAGGAATATAATCATATATGGACCTAACCACAGAACATAAAATACATGAAGCAAATTCTGACAGAATTGAAAGGAAAAACATATAATTCAATGGTAGTTAGAGATCTCATTACCCCACTTTAATAATAGAAACAACTAGACAGAAGAGGTACAAAGAAATTGAAGAGATGAACAAGACTATAAATCAAGCAGACCTAACATATATCTATAACACATTCCGCCCTACAAATGTAGAATGCATATTCTCACTTGCCCAGGAACATTATTCAGGATCAATCATATAGTAGGCTATCAAACAAGGTTTAATATATATAAACAGATTAAAATCATACAAATGTTGTCAGACCAAAATACGATTAAATTAAAAATAAACAACAAAAGTCAATTTGGGATATTTACAAATGTGTGGAAATTAAACAAAAATACTCCTAAATAATGAGTAGGTTAAAGAAGAAATCATCAAGGAAATTAGAAAATATTTTGAGATAAAAGAAGGATAAAAAACAGTATCAAAATTTATAGAATGAAGTGCTTACAGGAAAATCTAAAGCAGTAAATGACTATATTAAAAAAGATCTCAAATTGATAACGTAACCTTCCATCCTAAGAAATTAGCAAAAGTAGAGAAAACTCACTGAAAAGCAAGATGGAGCAATAACATAATTAAATTAGAACAAAAATAAAAGAAATAGAGAATAAAAATAGAGAAAACCAATGAAATCAAACTTTATTCTTTGAAAGAGAAACAAAAATGACAAACTTTTAGCTATATTGGCCAAGAAAAGAGAGATAAAACTCACATTATTAACATAGAAATGAAAAGAGGGACATTCCACTGACTATATGGAAATTAAAAAAAAGAATCATAAGTCAATACTATGAAAAACTTCAATGCAGCAAACTAACTAGATAACCTAGATGAGGTGGACAAATTCCTAGGAAAATGAAAACTACCAAAACTGACTCAGGAAAATTGTATCAAATTTGACTGGATTTATAACTCCTAGTCATGTTAAATCAGTGGTTACTGATGTATCATGTGAGAAAAATCCAGGTCCAGAGGTCTCAACTGGTTAATGTTACCCAACAAATAAAGAAGAATTTACTCTGAACACTTCCAAAAAATAGAAAAAGAGGAAAAAACTCCTTACTCATTCTATAAGGCCAGAACCATCCTCATACTAAATTCAGACAAAGATGTCACAAGAAACAGAAACTGTAACTCAATATTCTTTTTATAAATATAGAACTAAAATGTCCTGGAAATAATAGCAAACCTAACCAGTATCTATGAAAGTGATTATATACCATGAGAACCTATGACTTGCTCCAGGAATGCAAGATTGGTTTAAGATCTAAAAATAAATCAAAGAAATACACTACATTAATAGAACAAAGTACAAAAAGCACACATGGTATTCTCAATCATGGCAGAGAAGAATTTTACACATTCTAACACCCTTTCATTATAAAAACATGAACAAAGTATGAATAGAGGTCAACTTCCACAATGCCGTAAAGGGCTCCTTTGGACAAACACTCACACAGCTAAGATAACAATGATGAAAGACCGAATGCATTTCTTTTAAAATCAGGAGGAAGACAAAGCTATCTCCTCTCACCAATTCCATTGAAGCTTTTACTGGAGTTTCTATCCAGGACAATTAGGCAAGGAAAAAAAGTCATCCAAATTGGAAAGCAGAAGCAAAGCTGCCCGCCCCACCCCAGACTTGGTGCACAGCCAGCCTCAAGGTGGAGTAGCAATCAAGGGCTCAGCCCCTCTGGTTGGCCATGCCTTTCTGTGTATTTTCATTCCCAAGTTTTCTTATTTAGGGCCTTTGGCAGAGGTCTTATTCAGACACCTCCGCTGAGGACTCCCTGCCAGGTGGAGGAGGGGAAAGCATGCGGGCACTTCTCACCTCTCTGACTCCGTACCCAGCACTTTTCCACCGCTAGTCCCACCCTCCTCTCCTTGCCCCTGCTCCAGTACCAGTAAAACTGCAAGAGCCTTGTGTTTGGGCACCCTCAATACGGAGACAGCCACAACTCTGTGATGATCCATCTCGCCCTCACTGGTGTGCCATTCCCTGGAGGAGAAGAGCAGGGCACAGTTAGTGCTTTCTCCAGTTTTAGCCTCTAGCTTATACTATTTCAGTAGGAGATTAAAGACCAGACTATTAACTTTCCTTTTGGACTGTTGTTTTTAATCAGCTACTCCAACACCTGATAGCTCAGCTATCTCCAGCTCAGCTGAGCTTGTGATAAAAGTTCCATTTAAAAATAATCAAAAAGAATAACATACTTAGAAAAAAATTTTACAAAATAAGCTCAATATATATGCACTACAACTGTAAACCATTGTAAAAAAAAAACTTAAAGATCCAAATAAATGGGAAGCTGTCTCATGCTGACAGGTTGGAGTACATGACATTGTTAGGATGGCAGTATTTTCTGTGTTGTCATAGATAGTCAGTGTAAACCCTATCAAAATATATAGTTCTGAGGAGTCCACACTTCCAAATGTGTTACAGTCTTCCTTCTATTGTTGGCGGGAACGTGAGCATGAGTTATTTCTGGTCCTCTGTGAGTTTCAGGTGCAATTTAGTCTGTGGATTTCCAGGGGTTAGTTTCCTGGTCTCACATGTGTACTCTCATGCATGCAAATATTAATACGGGTTGAGCATCTCAAATCTAAACATCTCGAATCTGAAATGCTTCAAAATCCAAAACTTTTTGAGCACTAACACGATGTTCAAAGGAAATGCTCAATGGAAGATTTTGAATTTTTGATTTTCAGGTTAGCTATGCTCTACCTACTGGCAAATATAATGCAAAAATTCCAATGTCTGAAAAAACGCTAAATATGAAATACTTCTTGTCCCAAGAATTTTAGATAAGGGATACTCAAAGTGTACTTGAACAAAACTCAAGTCTTTTATAGACTAATTGGAGCTTTCCATTTGTGCTGCTATAACAAAATACTCGAGACTGGGTTATTTATAAAGGACAAAAATTTATTCCCTCACATTTTTGGAGCCTGGGAAGTTGAAGATCAAAGTGCTGGCAGCTTTGGTGTCTGGTGAAGGCAATTCTCTGCTTCCAGATGGTGCCTTGTTGCTGTGTTTTCCAGCAAAGAGGAACACTTTGTCCTCACATGTAGAAGGTGGAAGGACAAGAGAAAGCCTAATATTGTGTGAAATCTCTTTTATAACAGGCCTTCATCCTGTTCATGAAGGAGGAGTCCTCATGGCCTAATCATCTCTTAAAAGCACCTCCTCTTAATACCAACATATTGGTTATTAAGTTTCAACACCTGAAGTTTGGAGGAGACACATACAAACCACAGCATTCTCCTTTCCTCAGTGTTATGTCATTAAAAAAAAAGCCCAGAAAACTTTAACCCCATCTTCATGAAATAAAAGAAATCTCCCTCAAAATGAAGGACTTTGTATAAAATGCCAATAGCTAATATTTAATGATGGAAGACTAATACTTTCCCTTAAGATTAAGAAGTCAATCATGTTTTCTCTAACCACTTCTATGCAATAAGTCAAGAAAAAGAGGTTAAGCCCTATAAATTTAAAAGAAAGAAGTAAAACTTCCTTTATTTATAGATGACACAATTGCATATTTTGAACATTTTAAGGACTCTCTTAAAAGTCCTTGAAACTGAAAAGTGAGTTTAACAACATCTCAGGTTGCAAAGTCTGTGTACAAAGTCAGTTGTATCAATCAAATATACTAGACAAATCTAATCAAATCAAATATCCTAAACAAAAACTCCAAAATTAGAATAAGAAATGCAATTTCATTTATAATATCATCTCTGAAAATAAAATATCTAGAAATAAATTTATCAAAATATGTGCAAGATCTGTACACAGAAAACTATAACACTTTTCTGTAAAGAAATAAAGAGCTCCTATGTAAATTGAGAAAAATATCATAATCATGAGTTGAAACATGCAATATTTTTAAGATGTTAATTTATTCTAAATTCATTGACAGATGCAAAAAATCCAATCAAAATTATGTCAGGTTTTCTGGATAAAGTTACAAGCTGATTCTCAAATGTATATGGAAATGCAAATGACCTAATTGCCAATATTAAAGGGAAAAAGTAAACTTAAAGAATTTACATAATCTGACTTCAGTGCTAAGTATAAAGCTATAGTAATTAATACCGTGTGGTGAGGGATACACAACACATAGGTCAATGAAATGGAATAAAGAGTCTAAAAATAGGCCTAAACATATATGGTCACTTTATTTTCCATTAAGTTGTGAAAGCATTTCCATGCGAAGAAGAAAGTCTTTTCAACAAATTCTGCTGGAATAACTGGATATTCATATAAATAAAGAAAATAAAAATTTACCTTCATATCACTCCATACTCAAACTGATCACAGATTTAAATGATAAGCTTAAATCACTAGTAGAAGAAATATTTGTGACCTTGGATTAAAGAAAGATTTAGATAAGACAAAAAAGCATGATTCATAGAAGTGAAAAAAGATAAGTCAAACTTTATCAAAATTATAAATTTTTCTACTTAGAAGACACAATAAAAATAGAAAATTGAGACATGTTTTTGTCCTGAATTTTAAAGAACAAAAAAACAACCAGTTTCTATAACTCAGTAGTAATGTAAACAGCCTAATAAAAATAGGCAAAAATTTTGGCAGACACTTCAGTAAAGAAGATATATGAATGACCAATAATCCCATAAAAGAGATGCTCAGCATCCTTAGTCACTGGGGAAATGCACATTCAAACCACAGTGGAACACCACTGCACACACTGGAATAGCTGAAGTAAAAATACTGGCGTGTCAGGTGGCGGGGAAGATAGGGAAAACCTGAACACTCAGCACTTCTGTGCAGTGCAAAAGTG
This sequence comes from Indri indri, assembly GCA_004363605.1. NCBI lineage: Eukaryota > Metazoa > Chordata > Mammalia > Primates > Indriidae > Indri > Indri indri. Next base: position 21,997 of record RJWJ010011130.1, read on the forward strand.
CTGGGCAGTTACTTGGAAAGTTAAATATGTACTTGCCATAAAACAAAGTCGTTCAAGTCATAGGTTTTGTCCTAAAAGAAAATAAAATTGTGTGTTCATAGATGAACCCGTCTTCACATTTTCACAGCTATTTTATTCATAATGTCACCAAACTAGAAAGAACTCCAATGCCAGTGACTTGTGAAAGGATAAACGCGGTGCGCTGTATCCACACAGTGGAACACTACTTAGCAATACAGTGAAACAAATCACTGATCCACATAACGTGGATGAATCTTGACGCAGTTAATAGAGAGTATCCAGACCCAGAAGTCTATGTAATGAGTCGTCCCACTCATATGAAAGAATGTGAACTACCCACAGTGGCGGTAACAGGTCATGGTTCCGGTGAGAAGGGTGCGGAAGGAACGCACACACCAACCAGCACAGGGAATTCGGGGATGGAAATGTACATCTTAATTGTTTTGGTGGTTTAGTGACTATCAATTTGTCAAAACTCATGAAATGGTATACTTTGGATGCTGTTTATCGTACAAAAATCATATTCTAAAAGGGTTACTTAAAAAACCAAAAGAAACTGCGGATCTGGGCCTTGCTCGGTGTTGGAATGGCCGTAAACCTTGTCTGCTATGTGCTTGGCTTTTCTCCTCTCGGCAGGAGCGTCTGTGATGCTCTTGTCCCAGATTCGGAGGAATACCCTTTGAGTCGCTGGGCCTCAGAACCAGATCCAAGGCGCCTCACTGCATCCTCATCTTTTTGTGATGAGAAGATCATCAATGCCGGCCTCAGCCTGATGCTAACTGCAAGCAGATGACAGACTCCAAGCAAGAGGTACCCAGGTACCCTTCAGAACTAGGAGAGAGAAGCAGAAAATGATTCTTACTGTTTTAAGCCACTAAACATTGCTGGCTGCTCTGACACGCACCAGCGATAGCGGGACACACTCTTCCGTAGGTCCCGCGCTGTGTCTGTCCTTTACTGTGGCGGTGTCTCCACAGAGCCATTTCTGCTCCATTCTCTCTTGTTTGTCACTCTCAACTCTTCTCAGATGCATTCCTCTGTCGTCCATGCACAGAAAGCCTCTTAAGCTGAGATCAACAATCGCATCCGCGTCACAAAATACAGTGCAATGTTGCCCTTTTATTCCTTTTCGAGATATTCTTCCGTTGGCTTCTATGTCAATAATCTCTCACAATTTTCCTTTTATTTTCTGTAGCTGCTCCTTTTCATAGAACCTTGCTTTCTCTTCCTGCAAGACATTGAGGTATCATAGCTTTTCGACTTCCAGCCTCACACCCTCTTTCCTTCTTGCACTGTAGTCTATCTCCTCACTTTCTTAACCTCAGCCACGGTTTCAATTACCATCTGGAAGTCACTATAAAGCAGGCCGCTCCGCCGGGACCCAGATCTATTTAGCAGCCGTTTTCCCATAGGATGTCTCAAATACATTTCATAATCGATATGCTCAAGAATAAAATCATGCTTTATTCCCTCAATAATTACTTTTTATTGTGATCCCCAATTTCATAATTGCATCTATTCAGTTTTGCCAGCCAGAACTTGAGAAGTCATTTTTAAGCATTCTTTCTGCCTCATCTTCCGTATTTCCCAGCACCCAGCTTCATGAACTTTTCTCTCTTTCTGTCCGTGTCACCCTGCTCCCGCGTCTCTCCATCGGAGCACTGCCAGCACTCGGGGAGAAAGATCCATGTCTCGTGGGGAGTGGCTTATGCATTGTAGCGCATTTAACCTTCCTGCCTCTCACCTAATAAACACCTTTAGCTCTCCTCGTTCACTGTGACATCCAAAATTCATATACTCATTTCTAACATTTCTGGAGGAGCGGGCGGCCCCTTCTCCGGCCGGGAGCCACCGCCTTGCCCGAGCCGCCCTCGACTCCGGCCTGGGCTCTGGTCCTGCTGAGTCTTCGCTGCAGCATCCTGCAGTTCTGAGTGGCCGAGTCTTCTCCACACGCCGAAGCATATTGGTCTTTCCAAAGTTAAAGCTGATGCTATGATCAATAAAATCCTACCTGTTTAAAAGTCCTTCCAGTGTTGCCAGTTGTCACTGGGATAAAGATCTCTGGCCCTCCGTGGCTTGGCATCTGGGCGCTCACCGTTGCCGACTTGGACGCGGCTCCGTGACCATCTCCATTCCTTGACTGCACCGCGCTCCCTTCCCACGGGGCCTTCCCATGTGCACACGTTTCTTCTCCCTGGAACATTCGCTCCTCCCCTTTTGCCTAGGTAGCCTCCGCATACCTGGTATCTTGGCTTGCTACTCCTTTAGGAAGGCTTTTCTGACCCTGTAGTTCAAATACTTCCATAAAACCCTGGGTCTTTTTCCTTCATGGCAATTATGTCAGTTAGTTACTTTACACTCATTGTGATCATTTAATTATTAATTTGTAATCTTCGTAAGAACAGGGATCATGCCTGTTTTTCTTCACCAATTTTATTCTTAGCTCCTCTCTTATTGTCCAAATGTCACAGGTGATGACCAAATATTTATGTAAAAATTAATATTTTTTAAAGAAAGATGGACATTGTAGAGTTCTTTTCATGATTGTCATTATACAGAGTAGGCAATTAAGAATTAGGGATTGGTTGAAACATTTCTTGGAGGTATCTTAGAATGCAAATATCATGCTTATTAAAATGTAGAAAAAATAGATAGAAGAAATGTTAAATATATCAAGAACAGTACTGTTTTTTAAATTTTTACCTGTCCTAACTTGATTGCTAGACTAGCAGGTAAAAAGGAAATTTCACACTCAATTGTCCAAAACCAATATAGTTCATGCCCTACAAATTTAAGCTTAACTAAATGGAAGCTTGGTTTTGCTGTGTGTGTTACTACGTTTAATCAGTAGATGGAGATGTGGCTGTGTGCTGAGGTGAGAGGGTGTCACAGAAGCATGTACTCTGATTTGATTGTTGTGTGCTAATTCCTCTGTGAAATGCTGTGTAGTGTTCTCGGTAAGGCAGCTGGTGACCTGCAGTGCGCAGGAAAGAGATGTATTATACACTTCATTCCTGAGGCTGGATATAAAGACGTCTTCACTCACTAAACATTTTTAGCAAGTTATTACAACAAGAAAACACAGCTACGGAACTCTATGGCAGTTTATGTGAAATAAATATAAAGATTTAAAAATGTGCCCACAAAACGATTCCCAGCTCAGAGAAGTGCAACAGTGAACAGTGGCTCCTGAGCTTAGGGGTTTCTGCACCTAAAGGCGTTAGTAGTTGCCTCTGCGATCGATCGCTGGGTCTTCGGGGGAGGGATGGAGGAAGGAGAAAAGGGAAATGTTTTGATGAGGATTTCAGTTCAGGTGGAGCAGCACTTAGGGCTTCATTTCAATGAACTCTAATAAAGAGGGATTTTAAACATGGCACTAGTGAACTGTGAATATCCCTTCAAGGATTCCATAAATCTACAGACATGGATGACAGTATTTGGAAATCACAGAAGAGGAAGCTTTAGATTCTGATCTGGATTCAAGACATGAGATTTTGCACCCCCATTCTTTAGAGGGGGTATGTGTTAGTCTTATTATGACTATATATGCTGGCCTAACTGAAATGCACTAATTACTGCTAATTTTTAGGAGTGTTAATTTATTGTACAATTGTCATTGGGATGCAAATTGAAGAAATTATGGGTAATTAGCTAATGAACAAAATAATTGGCTATATTTGAAGTAATATTGCACGCTAAATGTAATGATAGAAAGTTTAAGCAAATATGTATATTATACATAAAACAAATGTTTAACATTTATCATACAGGCTGTGGGAACTCTTGAAGAATTTTAAACAGTTGCATGACTTAATCAGGATTATGTTTTAGAGAGATTGCTCTAGTGACATGGGAAAGAAAATAGAAGGAACAAATTTGGGACCAGAAGACCAGTTTCAGCGTGCTCTTCCACGTTTCTTGTTGAGAAAGGATGAGGCAGTGACAGCAATGCTCACGGGGTGTGTGTGTGTGTGTGTGTGTGTGTGTGTGTGTGTGTGTGTGTGATGGAGATCTGGGAAGTTGCATGGAGTGGAACATTGCATAATTAATATACATTCATGTGTGTACCATATCCAACCATCTGTCAGTCATTTTGGGAATACGTGGTAGAGGGGTACATCTGAGCAACAAAAATATATTAATAATTTAACAAATATTTATGGAGCATGAAACATGGGCCAGGCACTGGTCTAAGTGCTGAGGATACAGCGATTAAAGTAAACATTTTCTGCTTACCTTACTGAAGGAGAAAACAGACAAAGACGACGCAGGTTGTTAAGTGCCCTGGATTGTGTGTAAGGAGGCAAGGGAAGGCCTTTTAGTAAGACCACATTTGACATTCACTTGAAGAAAATGGGGAAGCATTAAGCGGGCAGCTGAGGAAGCTGGAAAATCGAGGGACTCAAGACCAGGGTGTGCTCGGAGACTTCGGGGGAGGGCTGCTACGAGTGGGAAACCAGGCAGGGGGAGGACAGGCATGCACAGGCCAAAGGCTGAAACTCTGGCAGGGAGGGGAGGCATGGGTCTATCCCCAGGTCTGTGGTGTGGCCCAGCACATGAGAGAAGGCTCGTGAGGGAGGGGGAAGGGCTCCGAGTGAGAAGGGAAGGGGACCTGCATCGCAGAGCAGGTGGCTGGGGCAGTGCCCCTCTCCTGTGTTCTGGCCTGGCCCGCTCAGGGTATGGTTTAAAGACTTTGCCATTCTGGTTCTCACCCTCTAACCCCTCCCCTCCCCCACTTTCCCTCCCTGCTCCACCCCTCTTTCTTCCTTTTTCTGAATATGTTTCTGCCATTTGTAATGTACATTCTGAACCAGATGTTTTTAAAAATATGTTTTATTTTTTAGGGAGTTTTAGGTTCATAGAAAAATTGAGAGAGGAAGATACAGAGATTTCCCACATACCACCTGCCCCCCAACACACACAACCTCCCCCACTATCCACATCCCCCACCAGAGTGCACCTTTGTTACAGCTGATGAACCTACGCTGATGCAGCATTGTCGCCCCAAGTCGGTTGTTCACATCAGGGTTCATTCCTGGTGTTGTGCACTCCATGGGCTTGAACCAATGTATCCGTCATTGCGGTATCCTACAGAGTGCTTCACTGCTCTGAAGTCCTCTGTGCTCCATCTACTCATCTTAACATTTTTGATGGCTTTCTTTTCCTCTAAGACAAAATCGCAAATTAGAGGCAAGTCTGGGGCCTCGAATGGTTTGGCCTCTGCAGGCGTGAGCTCCCTTCCTCCCGCAGGGCAGGCTCGGGACTCTGGGAAGTTCAGCAACTTGAAGCATCTTAATCTCTCTCACAGTCAGGCCACTGCAAATGCCGATGCCAAACCCTAAAAGCCATCTCGTCTCACTTATGAGAAGTGCTGTTTTCTTCTTGTCAGGAGTCAAAGATTCACAGCAGGGGGATTATGGGAGTTGAATTTCTTTGCTGTTCAAAGAAAAAGCAAAAGACCCACTTGGGGAAATTAAATAGCTTTTTTTACTCTCATTCAAATTATTCTAGAACAAAATTGGCTTTTTTTGGGGAGGGGGGGCCAGAGCATAAATGTACCAAAACTAGTGTACAAATAGGTTTCTGCTGTAATGATACCCACTGCAGGGAGTATGTGGACTATTAATATACATAAAAATGTTAGAGCCATGTTTTACAGGGAGAAAATATGAATATGCTAAAAATTGTGGACTGAACATAGCTACTCAGGGCTGAAACCCGTGGAGCTTATCATCTGCCACTTGCAACCTTTCCACTAGGTCTAACGCAATTGCACCGGACGGTGGCCTGTAAATTTTCAGTTCATGCTGGGAAAGGCCTTGGGATGACTGACCTGCTTTTCAAAGCAGTTTATTGCCACATTTTCATTCTTTGTGTGGACAAGTTTTATTTACCAGTAGTTCCCTATGTTCTGCTGCTAGCAAAACCACTGGAAAGGTTAAAATAAAAACAAAACAAAACAAAACAAAAAACTAATTTACCTACAGGGCTCTTCATACTTTATCCTGAAGAACTTACAGTTCCCAGAGAGCCGTAGGAGCTAGGGACCAGCGAGCTGCTGGGTTCCCCGTCCTCCTAGAGCAGCTGCTTCCAACAGACACAGAGTCCACTGGTATGGGGTGAGGAGCCCCTGTGTGTGCGTACCTGTGTGTATGTGCACAAATGTGTGTGCGTGCGTGTGCACATGTGGTGGGGAGTGCGGGGGAGAGGGTTTGGGCTTCGCTCAGTAAGTCTGTGGAGCGGATATGGATGTAGAAGAATCGGAGAAAGACTGGTGAGAGATGTTGGGAGATGTGAATTAAAATTCATATAATGTTACTAAGAATTACATAGAAAGATAAGAATAACTTTCAAGTTATTTTGAGATGCTGGACTAGACTTCTTAGAATGCAAATTTATGAGGAGTGTAAACCCTGTGGAATTCAGAGATGAACCTGAGAGACATACGTAATGCAGCGTTTCTTTCTCCTTTCCTCCTCCCTTAAATAGCTACCGGCACTTTACTCCATCCACTGATAGTCTCATTGTTTTAACTAACTCCAATATGCTTACAGTTTTCCCCACAGAATTTAAAATAAAGACATCCAAATACTGACAGACATGGCGACAAAGATTCATCACTTGGCCAAACTTTAGCCAGGCTCCCGAACCTGCTCCTACGGCCATGTGTGCACTTCCCTGTAAAATCCTGTCTTAGCAAAAGAGCCCTGCCAAGACAGTCTATGTATCCTCTCCGTCTGACCACCCTGGCTGGCCTTCAGCAACAATCCTGTTAGGCCGGTTTAGGCAGAATCCGCCCCCCATGTTTCCCCCTAGTGACGTTCCATCTGCTGGCCCCAGTGGCTGTCAGTTCCCACCTGCCCTGCTGTATTTGGAGGGGGGCCCAATCTCTGTCCCCCACTGCAAGGCACTATAATACTTCTTCTTTATCGATGTTTTGCTTTCACACGCCTCAGCTGCGTCAGATACATCTCTGGGTCCCTCTTGTCCAGAGCTGACTGGTTCTTGTCATTCTGCTCGGGAACTGCTCTTCCTCTGAAGAGACCTGACCCCGCGTCCCCCAAGGCAAATGGCGTCTCCATCCACAGGGCCTGCGCCAGAGTCCTCATCTCCCAGACTCCTTCCCACCAGTATCCGGTTGGCCCCCAAGCCTTGCCGATTTCAGTCCCCTCCTCTCAGTCCTTGGTGTCTGTGTCCGGCCTCTCTCCTGTTGCTCTGGCCTTTGTGTCCGCTCTCCTCAGATCTCCAGCGCTCAGCTCTCCGAGACCTTGGGTACTTGGCAGTCATCTGTTCGTTATGTTTTAATCTACGAAAAACGTGCAGGGTGATGACTGTTCCCTCTGGTTTTCCTTGAGAGTCATGGCTTGCAGCTATTATCTCGGCGTAAGTATTAAGTAACGCTCCCTCTTTCTCTCTCAAATGGGTAATACATTATGTTGTCACTTTAAACATGGACAAAATAACTACCTCACAGGACTAATGGGGTGATTTAGCAAATTCAAGTGGAAGACTTAGGACCGCACGTGGCACACAGCAAGCGCTCTACAAGGCTATCTATTCTGATCACAAGCCATTATTACCACTTTAGTTAGTCTTTCCCGCAACTTTTCCCATCTCCTGCTCTAACCGCTGCAACTTCCCTGCACACATCCTGCATAGCCTAAGAGTACCTTTGTTTCGTGCTCTCCCCACACTCTCTCCCATCTCCATCGCTTCCCTCCATTCTCTGGCAAACACCTTCTCCATTCCTAAACCAGCCGTTAACCCCTCTAGGACGCTGGGCATACTTCCCAGGTACTTCCACGGTGTGCACGCCTTTTGCTGACATTATTCTGTTTCCTTTGTATCTGTATCAGTTGATATCAGTGCCTCAAAGCGAGCAGTTGCACTTTGCCTATTGCTGAATCCCCATCCCTTGCACGGTGCCGAGTACAGGGACCGTCCTGTGTGCACGTTTGCTAATCTGAGCTCTCTGCAGTTTATCTTAGTTCTAAGACAGCAATGAGAGCACCTGGGCAGGGTGTGCATCTCTCCACCTCGTTTCCTCTGACCAGGGGTTTCCCTGGAAACCCACGTTTTTGCTTTCCTCTACTTCACTTTTCTTTCGAGAAAAGTCTCATGTATTTTCAAAGTTTTGGTTTCTTTACTAAACACTGCAGGCATCTGCCCCTTTTAGATTCTCATGTTTGCAAGAGCCATCTAAAAAGGAGTAAATTGTTCCTTTTTTATAATTTCAAAACACATTAAAACACAATTTACAAAAGAAACATAGAATGGTTTCTTTGAAAAGTTGTGAGTTTCTTGTGAATTTTGTTTTCTTGTGAATTTTGTTCTTTTTCCTGAGATTACAAGAGTTCAAAGGGGGCCTCAAGGGCAGGGCTGGAAAGCAGGTAACGAGAACAAGTTCAGCTTAAGGGATTTTGCCTTCCCATTGCAAGAGTGAGTAATGTCACTCATTTTTTATTTTTTTCTCTAATACAAGATGCTCTGAGTTTTCTCATCCTCCTGATCTCACAGGGACTTCTGTCTCAGAGGTTATTTTGGGTTGTCGTCTTCTCCCCATTCAACTCCCTGTGCTTGTCTGTAGATCTAGGGACCTTACTCGTGCTACAATATACAGCAGCTTTGCTCTAAGGATGGACAGAACTGACCTTTGACTCTTAAAGTTGGTGGCACTGCTTCTGGGCAAACTTTGGGCTGACAGACCTTTGCCAGGACAGAGCCCAGAGCTCAGAGCTGGGTGTTCCTAAATAAATTCCACAGCAATTCGCTCTGGGAGCCCTGACATCTAGTGCTTTCCAAAAGTGTGGAGCAGATCAACTCTTTGTGGAAAAATTTTGGCCTCTGTCCTCTTCCCAGTTTTGGGAGAAACTTCCTCAGATTTGCTACATGCCCCTTCACCCCCTTTAATACTCTAGTTCTAAACTTCTCACCTCTGGGATAATTCAGTACTTTCTGAAAACAAAAGTCCTTAACTCTTATGGAAGCTGCAGAGTCTGCATCTCAAAAGCCTGGGACCCTCAAACCCCTCTTCACACTAGCAGTGTGTGTGTGTGTGTGTGTGTGTGTGTGTGTGTGTGGATACGAAGGAGGAAGAGGAGAAAATATTCATTCTTTCTGATATTTCTATATTAGTAGGAATTAGTATTTTATTAAGATACTAAATATTCTGTCCCTTGACTATTTTTGAATACTTATCATGTGCCAGGAGTTTCCTTAAATATTTTATATGCACCTTGTCTTAGTCTGTTTTGTGTTGCCATAAAAGAATACCTGAAGCTGAGTAGCTTATAAAGAAAAGTGGTTTATTTAGCTCATGGTTCTGCAGGCTGTACAAGGAGCATGGCACCAGCACCAGCCTGACTTCTGGGGAGGGCTTTTGTGCTGAGACAAAATAGGGCTGAGAAGGTCAAAGGGGAAGTGGGCATGTGCACGTGCCAAGAGAGACCAAACACAGGGGTGCCCTGGCTTTATGACAACCCACTTGCATGGGAACTAATTCATTCCCCTGAGAACTAACTGGGTCTCAGGAGAGTGAGGACTCACTCATGACCTCAAGAACAGCAGCACCAAGCCATTCACGAGGGACCCTTCCCCACCACCCAACACACCCCCTGGGCCCCACTGCCAATACCACCACTCTGGGGATTAAATTTCAACGTGAGATTTGGCAGGGACAAACAAACCTTATCCAAACCATAGCATACCTCGTATAAGACCCATAACACATTTACAAAGATGCTTATTTTGTTAGTGAATAAACTGAGATTTCAAGAGGCAAAATTGTGCAAGATTTCACAAGTAGTTGTTATTGGTCAATCCAGGATTTCAATCATGGCTTTCAAATTTAAAATCTTATTAATTTAAATACTGTGCTACCTGAAAGTCTGGGAAATCGAAAATAACATCTTTTTGCATAGCAATTGGATACTGAATGAGGGGATAAAAGCAGTGCTCTTATGCAAAGGCCTTCCCTTCTTTAGGGTGGAAGACAATAGATTTCAAAAAGGGAGGTTTTGATTTAAGATTTACTGTTTGTATGTTTCTCAGCATTTTCTCAGAAACTTAGGCAACTGTAAGTGTTCCATGTTTATATAAATGCATAAACAATGTTTTCATGGAGGAAATTTATCTCTAATGGTGGTTAAATCTTAGAATTTCAGGTTATTTGGATATTAACAAGGACAAGAGTTTGGTGGAAAGAGCATAAGTTTCAAATCACTTGTTTTGAATTCTGGCTCAGCCACTGGGTAATCACGTCCAAGTTACTTGGCAGTTCTGAATTGGATTTTCAGCTCTGCAAAGTGCAATGAAGGACTTGTCTATTAAGGGTGTTGTGAGGATTCAATGCTCAGCCTGTTGGGCCCTTGATAGACAGCAAATTTCCTTCCCTTCCTTATTCTCTCCCTTGGTACAGACAATCAGACCTGCCCATTCGTAATCAAGTGGATTTGGAAAGCAGTCTGGTCCTTTTGAAACAGGCTGCATCTTCTGATGACACGCTGTCAGTACCTGAGTTCTACCTGGTCCATCTGACCCCTAGTCATTTATGATTGAAGGCACTTTGGTTGGATTCTGGAAGTAACTCCCAAAACCTGAACAGTCAGGGATGCTGCTCTCCAATGGCATATAGCCTGGTAGCCAAAAGAAGGCAATTTATTTCAGTATCTAGAATATATTAGAGAAATGGATGGAGTTAAAAAGAGGCATATAGAAGTCCAGAACAGCTCACAGAAGGCAGAGAAAACAGTTCCACCTGAGGGTTCCCTAATGGTTTTGTGGGAAAGATGGCCTTCAGGCTGGGTCTTGAAGGGCATGTATGGTTAGGGAGGGAAGAAAAATAAAGTTGTAAAAAAACCCCTAAAACTATAAAGGAAAAAGTTCCCAGTTATTGCTAAACTAAAATAATCTCTATGAAAATCAACTTTAAAAGACCAAATAATTATTAGCAATTAAGCTCTATAGTCAAATGTTTCACATTATGCAGTTCATTATGAAATACTTTTTCAGTAATCATAGATTTTGCTTAAAGTAGATATACCGGGAATGAAATTTAGACTTTCCCCCCTTCCAAACTAGCCCCATGCTCCTGAAAACATCATGGCTGACAAATACATATCTCCTGTGAGATACTCCAATTGGAGTAAAAAGAATCAAAATCAATTTCCTTGAAAGCCAATTTTTAAGTCGTGTTCTCTAGAAGCAGGACGCGTTAGAGGGCTTTGGATGAAGTGAAGTGAGAGCTGCAGAAGGGGGAAGAACGATGGCTCGGGTGAGGACGTGGTATCAGGGAAGCCAGGCCGTGCTGGTGGGGTCAGGGGTCTAGGGAACGCGGAGACCCAACCGCGAGCAAAGCGGTCTGACTCTGGACCGTAGCATCAGCGAGTGGTGGGCGCTCCCGTGTGTGTGTGTGTGTGTGTGTGTGTGTGTGTGTGTGCGCGCGCGCGCGCGCGCGCGCGTGTGTGTGTGTGTGTGTGTCCGATGCTCGTGTAAACCCCAGGAACACCCGGGGAAGGGGCTCCTCCCGGCAGGGCCGTTCTCTAACGCGCGCTGTGTGGGAGGCGCCTTCATCTTCAGCATTTGCCGCAGCTGGTGATGACATGCCCAGGAGTGGAGAAAATCCAGGTAGGACACCAGCATCTGCTGTGTCCTTTTTTGGGGATCTCTCAGATCCACTTGATTCTCATATCGAGTTCTCTCTATGCAACGGTAGCATTCCCGGGATTCTGGGCACAAAACATCGGGGTACTTACGAGAGGAAAGTTAGCGAGACAAACCGAAGCCTCCACAGCCACGGTGGTCTTGAGACTGTGCCTCGTGCTCGCCGTCTCCGCCCGCCAGCCTCCGTAGGGCCCTCAGCCAGCACTTCTCTTGTCCCCGCTTTCTTGTGTGGCGACGCACTCGTCGCCATTGCGAGGGCGGGAGCCCGTCACTGCGTGCGCTCTGCAGGCCGTGCTGGCTCTTCCCGCCGGTTCCACCTGCAGCCGCCTGGGAGCGCCGCGAGCTGCCGTCCGGAACAGCAGAGCGCGGAGCAGTCCGCTTTCTGCTCTTTTGCGAATCCCGCCTGCTCGCAGTGTGGAGGAGGTACATGAGACGAGCTTGCCACCAAAAAGCCAGTTGGTCTCCTAGGAGGATGGCACCATCTGGGGAGCTGACAACTGTGCTTTCTTGTGGACGTGTCAGAATTCCGCGAGGCGGTGGCTGCACGAGCCTCGATGGGAGGAAGTCTACGCAGCACAGCCTGCACCAGGCCACCAGGGCAGGGGTGTTCATGAGCCCTTTGAAAAAAGCACAAGGGTGTCCAAGGACAAAGGCCAGCTGACAGCAATGACCAATGCGTCCTGCCTACTTGATTGTTTAGCGACTGCTCTGTGGTGGATGTTCTGTGGTAGGAATGAACATGCAATAAAAATATTTTCACACTTGGTGTCAACTTACAGTTCTATCTATCCACATACTTTGTCTGCTCAGACACCATTCACTACTGCCCACGAGGTGCTCATATCCCTGCCTTGGATTATTTCTGCTTCCACACAAAGCAGATGACCTGGTGTGCTGCCCAGGTCCCCACCCATTAGAGAGGTTCCCTACTCATGGTCTCTTAGGGCACTCCCAAGAAGGGCTGGGGTCTGGCAGCAGGCCATGTTTAGCTTGCACAAACTTGCTCAGCTGACCCATCTGTGAAACGTGCTCAGATGTTTGCCTCTGTTTTCAGCTGGTTTTGGGCAACCCTCCTGAGGCTACAGACATGAGCCGAAGGAGAGCCACTAGAGCAGCAACGGTCAGTGACACAGAGCCTGAGCCACCTGTCCCTGAAGCTCAGGGTTTCCATGTGGACTACTTGAGCCCACTCCTATTGTCTCACTTTTATCTTACAGCTATGGAGGTTGTGCTACCTGGCAATAGACACCAGCGTGTGCGACAGAGCTGAGCTGACAAGGGGCAGTGCCAGCCTCATGGGCACTTGGCATGCTGTGTTCACATGCTCTAGGTTTCCCAGGGCCTGGCAGCATGCCAGGAGCGCTTTCTGAATGGTGTTTGGACTTTGCCGTGGGCAGCGCAGTCTCACTCTGCGAAGCTCTAGGGTCTGCACCGTAACCCTTTTATTGACTATTGCCAGAAGCTTCACGTGGTGTCTTCTCCCAACCCAGACACATTTTGTACCAGGGGTTCTGCCAGGCCATATGGCCCAATTTCAGAGACAACTATAGAGCAGCCTGGACCTGCTGCAGAGTTTCCATTTGCTTTAGACTACATTTAAAGCTAGCAGCTTCCATGTCATCCAAAAAATGGGCCAGACAAGTATTCCTAAGTGTAGAATATGCTGCTGTGGCAATGCAAAGGAGCCTACCGACGGTTATGATTCTTTCCTAATGGTTGTGGTACAGGTTGCAATACCTCGGAGGACATGGTGGGTATAAAAATATGTCCACAAAATTTCTGATACTCTTATCAAAAGATGAAACTTACTTCTAGCAGCCCTGGGGAGAAGAAAGCCAGCCCCCTTGTCCCGAGGACACTCGGGAGGCCAGTAGAGCGGCCTGTCTGTGTGGTGATGAATGGCGGCACCAGCCCACAGCCATGTCACCATGCTCGGAAGCGAATCCTGGCCCAGGCGGGCCTTGAGCTGACAGACACCCCAGGCGACAGCTACACTGCAACCTCCGGGGACACCCTGAACCTTCCCCAGCTGGGTAAGCCACTCCCAAATCCCTGACACACAGGCTGTGAGATAACATTTATGTTTTATCATTAATTTGTTACACAGAAATAAATACATAATACAGAAAAAAATGGCAGGCCGCAGCTCACAGAATCCACTTTATTACTGTGGCCCCTGTGTCTTTGCAGGGTTGATTCCCCATGGTCTAGATAACATGAGTCTTTCCAAGACATCTCGGATACTTTTCGTATTCCAATAAACATGATGCCATTAATACAATGAACCAAGGAGATATTTTTCTGAATTGCAGATGATCCAGGGGAGAGCAAGGACATTAGCACAGACTCTGGTCCAGGCCCATTTCACGTTAGTACAAATTGCTTCTGACTTTCCTTGTCTGTGAGTAAGGGAAAGAATACATTCTCTGGATCAACAGCTGCATACCAGGCATGTGCAGCTGCGTCCATCTGTGCTGGCAGTCACAGTGTCCTGCAGAAGAGCTGCAATCGCCTGTGATAACTTACTGTCACCTGCCCTAATTCCACCTGGTAGTGTAGATGACCTCAGATCTTGCCTCAGTCAGTGTTTTCTGATGACAAAATGATAAACAATTCATTAGCATTTGTTGTGAGACATTAAAATACCACACTAATATCTTAACTGAGCAAGTAAATGAGAGAAAAGGGGCAACATAAAACCAAACAATAACATCACTGGTGCTGATTTCCTGATTTTACATATTTTAGAGATTACTAATATGTCATGCACTAGGTGTTTCATAGATGATGAGAGCAAAATCTAATTGTGTAAAATTCTTTGTAAAAGTCTGTGCTAAAATATTAAGTTATTTTGTTGGGGCTTCTTGACAACAAATTTATCCCACTGGAAAAAATGTTTCTATCCTTAGGGAGAAGCCGTAATACGGGAGTCCATCCTGTGCTATGTGCGTGTCAGAGGTCAACATAGCTAGTAGGAACAAGAGATCATTTAAATCAATGCTTTTTTAAAGATGCAGTTTAATGGCATTGAAAAGTACCGCAAGCGGACTGCAATATAAAAGAACACAGCAAAGACAGTAGCTGTTATTTAAATTGCAGAGAATATACAGTAGAAAAAATAATGAAATCACTTGATCCCAGTGAGAATCTCTGAGGACAATGAAGAACACGAGTGTTATTTGTTTTAGAAATGGGATTTTAGCTAACTTAACTGATTGATATCTGACAAGAGACAAATCATAGAATGTTCGCGTCAATGTCTTTATTTTTTAGATTAAGAAACTGAGATCAAGATGGAATGGGTTCTGTGCCAAAGCTACAGGTCTAGTTAGCAGGAAATGACATGGACATCTGGTTTCTGGTGCTGTCCTGCCCTCTCTGTTTTGTTACCGGAAATGTAAAGTAACAGAAGGAATCGCAGGCTAAGGCAGGCCATGCATGGAATTTCACGGGCAAAACAGTTACCTCAGCAAGCAGTAGTCTTTTACTGCAGTAGTTTTTGGTTACTCCCCTGAACAAATAATGTGGGCCAGAGATCTCTTTTAATATAATTTTTAAACAATTTTATTAGGTTTAATTGGCATATGATAAACTGCACGTGTTTCAAATGCACAATTGGATAGTTTTCGGCATGCCTGCACTGCGAAACCACCTCCATGTTCCAGAATATGAGCAGCACATCCCCCATTCCCAAAGGGATCTCCCTATCCTTTGGTAATCTCTCCCTGGCGTCTCTCCCTACCCTCCTCATTCCCAGGTAATTATGTCACTGTAGATAAATTTGCATTTTTCAGAATTTTATGTAGAGAATACAATATGTATTCTTTTTTGACTGGCCTCTTTAACCAAACACAATTATTTTGAGAATAATCATGTGGTTGCCTGTTCAGTGAATTATCCCTTCTTTGCTGAGTAGTATTCTATTGTATGGATAGATGACAATTTATTTACCCATTCAGCTGTTGGACATTTGGATTGGGTCCAGTTTTTGGTAATTACAGATTAATTAGCTATGAACATTTGTCTACAGGTCTTTGCATAGCTACCCATTTTAATTTATCTTGCATAAATACCTAAGAGTAGAATGCCTGAGTTATATGGTAGGTGTATGTTTAACATTTTAAGAAATTTTTGTATTTCTTTTCAAAGTGGTGGTACCATTTTACATTCCCACCAACAATTTGTGTTTCCTCACATCCTTGCTAACATGTTGTATTGTGACTCCATGATTTTTCACACCCTGGTGGGTGCAAAGTGGTATCTCATTGTGGTTTTAGCTTGCCTTCCCCAATGACTAACGCTTTTAAACATACTTTCATATGTTTTTTGTAGTCAATATATCTTTTTTGTGAAGGATCTATTAAAGTATTTTGTCCATTTTTTAAAGTTGTATTTCTTGTATTCTTATTATCGAGTGTATAGAGTTCTTTACATCTTTCGAATGTAAGTCCTTTTTCATAATGTGATTTGATAGTCCTTTCTTCCAGTCTGTAGTTTGTCTTTCATTATGCTAATATTGAACTTTGAAGCTAAGAGATTTATAACTTTAATGACACCAAATTTATTATTTTTCTTTTCTTTTCTTTATGATTTTGATGTCATACGTAAAAAAATTTTTGCTTAACCTTAAGATCACAAAGATTTTTGTCCTGTGATTTCTTCCAGAAATTTCTATTTTTAGGTTTTATATTTGGGCATGATCTATTTTTTTTTTTAGTTTATGTTGTAATGTATAGATCAAAATTTTTAAAACTGTATATATATATATTTGTGTTAAAAATTGGACTGTTTGTTTAAAAGACTACCTATTTTCCACAGATTCGCCATTGCACTTTTGTCGAAAATCAATTGATCACAAATATGTGAGTGTACTTCCACCATACTCTGTTTTCTTGGTCTCTGTCTATTTTGATGTTGATATCTCACCTTGATCATTGTATTTGTATAAGCCTTGAAGTCAAATGCTGTTTTCTTTGTCTTTTGTGATGATTTTTTTCTTTAGTCTGCTAATATGGTGAATTATATTAATTCATTACCAGCCTTGCATTCTTATTATCCTTTCTATATATTGTTCGATTAGATTTATAAAAATTTTGTCAAGAATTGTTGTATCCATGGCCATGAGGGACACTGGTCTGCAGTCTTCTTGTCATGTCTTCGGATTTTATAGGGAGGTATTGGTGACCTCATTGAATGAGCAGGGAATTATTTTCCCCTCTTTAATTTTCTACAAGAGTTTGTGTGGATATGGTGCTATTTCTTTCTTGGGTAACTGGTAGAATTCTTCAGTGAAATGATATGGGCATGTAGGTTTATTTGTGGGAAGTTTTAAGCTGCAGATTCAATTTCCTTAACTGATGTAGGGTTGCTCAGGTTATCTATGTCTTTTTAATGAACCTTGCTAATTGTGTCCTTAAAAAATTTGTCATCTAAGTTGTCCAATTTAATGGCATAAAGCTGTCCATAATATTCTTTTATTATCCTTTTAGTATCTCTAGAATCTATAGCAATGTCAATTTTGTCAGTCACCGTATTGGTAATTTGTGTCTTTTCCCTTTTTTCCTGTTTAGTCAGGCTACAAGTTTATCAGTTTTATTAACTTTCTAAAAAAACAGCTTTTGGATACATTAATTTTTTCTTTACCTCTTTTTCTGTTTTTTATTGATTTCTATTACTATTACTATCATTATTATTATTATTAGCTTTGGGGATCCATTTGGTCTTTGTTTTTTGATTGTTTTTGTTTTGTTTTGTTTTAAGGTAAAGGCTGAGATTATTGGCTTGAAAACTTGTTTCTTTGCTGTTATTAGTTGTAATGCTGTATAATATTTTCCCCAATTACTGCTTTAGCTACATACAGCAAATTTTAATATGCTAGATTTTCATTTTTTCTTAGTTCAGCATATTTCCTAATTTCCTTTTAATTTCTTCTTTGCCTCATGGTTTATCTAGAATTGTGTTATTCAGGTTTCGAACATTTGGGGATATTTGAAAAATCTTTTTTGTTAATGATTTGTAATTTAATTCTGTCATGGTCAGAGAACATACTTCCTGTGGTTTGAATCCTTTAAAAGGTGTTATGACTTATTTATATTCCTAATCCTTTTAAATGTGTTGAGACTTGTTGATGATCCATATTAAGGTTTTTCTTGCTAAATGTTTCATGTGCCCTTAAAAATAATATATATTCTGTTGTTATTGGTTGTAGGCAGAAATACTTCACACAGGTATTTTCATTGTTGGGGGTAGATACACTCTGTATGAACCCATAGAGAAGGGAGAGAGCATAAAGTAGCTTATTTCTTTTGTTTATACTCCTCTAGCTTCTTAAATATATGAATTGCAGTTATAATAAGTGTTTTAATATCCTTATATAGAAATTCATCTATATTACTTCTATGTCACCTTCGATTGACTGATTTTTATATTCACTATGTGGTTTATTTTCCTGTTTCTTAGCATGCCTAGTAATATTTGGATTTTGTATAAATTTTAGGATCAGCTTATTAATTTAGGGAAAAATGGATCTGGAATTTTGACAGACACTGTTTTTTTTCGAGCTTTTGACAGATAAAAATTACATATATTTACGGTTTAAAATGTGACGCTTGGACACACATACACATTGTGAAATGATTACCACAATTAAGCTGTCCATCACCTCCCATAAATACCACTTGTGTGTATGTGGTGAGAACATTTAAGATCTACTCTCTTAGCAAATTCCTAGTATGCAATATTGCACTATTGACTACAGTAGTATTGTCATCTCAACTACGTTAAACCTTTCGATACATAAGCATGAGATGTCTTTCCATTTATGCAGATCTTTAATTTTTTTCAACAATGTTTGTAGTTTTCAATTTGTAAGTGTTGCACTTTTTAATTAAATCTATTCCTAATTTTTTATTTTTTTGATTCTATTAAGCAGAATAGTTTTTTTTAATTTCATTTTTCATTTGTTCATTGACACTGTATACAAATACAGCTGATTTTTGTATATTGATCTAGGTGTGAAACAGGTTAACTAATTACCAATCCCAAGGGAGGACTCCCGCCACGTGGAGGATAACAAAGATGATCACTACGCTAGGCACCAGGAACAGGAGTCTGGACACTCCTGCCCACCTCATCCTGGGCGGTTGTACTGCTTGCCCGAGTTCGGGAAGATAGAACGCACTCACATCATACAGGTTATACAAAGCAGGTTTGTTATTTACAGATCGGCAGCAGTGGACATCAGACTCGGACCCTCAGTGAGCTGGGCTGCGAAGGCTGAGGAAAGCTGCCTAGGGTGGCGCGTCCCAACCGCACATGCCCCCTTGCACCGCGCCTGAGAGGCCCCAAAAGGCAGTTCACCCCGGTTACATTGCTCAGGGGCCTTAGGAGTTGCTGGGAGAAAACACTGAGGGGTTCCTGCTTCTAGGAGAGAGAAGAAAAAAGCTCGCGCTGTCCTGGCAATCGCTCTCTCTCTCAAGGTGTCACATTTCCTCAGAGAGAGAACCAAGCCTGGTTCTGTCCGCAGCTCCCCGTCTCCCAGGGAGCGGTGCTCTCAGCCATGTCCTCTGCAAGGTTATTCTAAGAACTAAAGCAGGAAGACGGGGACTGGTCAGGCAAAGCTCTCTGTGAACTGTCCCACAGGATCCTGCAAAGATGTTTTTTGGATGTTTTGGGGTTTTCTATATACAAAATAATGTCACCTACAAATACAGATAGTTTTACTTCTTCCTTTTCAATTTAGATGACTTTTATTTCTTTTTCTGCCTAACTTATCTGGCTACAACCTGTGGTACAATGTTGAATAGAAGTAGCAAGTGCAGATATTCATGTCCTGTTCCTGATAATGGGGGAAAACATCCAGTTTTTCACCACTAAGTATAACGTTAGCTGGGTTTTTCTTAGATACCTTTGATCAGGTTGAGGAAATTTCATTCTATTTCTGTTTTGTTGAGGGTTTTATCATGAAAGGTTGTTGGATTTTTTTTCAGATATTTTCTCTGTGTCTGTTGAGATGATTATATCTTCTTCCCCTTTATTCAGTCCATAAGATATATTACATTGATTTGTTTTTCATATGTTGAACCAACGTTGAATTTCTGGAATAAATCTAATTTGATCATTGTGCATAATCCTTGTAATATGCTGCTGGATTCAGTTTGCTAGTATTTGCTGAGGATTTTTGTGTCTATATTCATATTAGTCGATTTTTTTCATGTGATATCTTTTTCTGGGTTTGGTGTTATGTTAATACTGGCCATATAGAAGAATTAGGAAGTATTAACTTCACTTCTGATTTTGAAAGTTAATTTAAAGGATTGGTTTTAATTATTTTCTAACACTTTGGTGGAATTCACCAAAAAGCCATTTAGTCTTGGGTTTTTCTTCATGAAAAGTTTTTAAGTTACTAATTAAATCTCTTTTTTGTCATAAGTGTGTTCATATTGCCTATTTCTTCCAGGATCAATTTAAGAAGTTTGCGTCTTTCGATATATTTATCTATTTCATTTGATTACCTAATTTCTTGGCATGCAGTTGTGCCCATAGTATTCCCACATAATATTTTTTTATGTCTGGAAAGTTGATAGTAATGTTCTATTTTTCATTCCTGATTTTAGTAATTTGAGTCTTCTCTCTTTTTTTCTTTCTCAGTCTTACTCGAGGCTTGCCATTTTGCTGTTCTCTCCAAAATACTACATTCTGGTTTTAACCGTCTCTATTGTTTATCTACTATTTATTTCATTCATTTTCACCCTAATCTTTATTTTGTTCTTTCCTTCTGCTCGTTTTGTGTTTACTTCTTATTTTTGTGGAAGGTAGAAGGTTAGGTTATTTGTTTTAGATCTTTCTTCTTTTATTATATAAATGTTTAAAACTGCAGCTATCCCTTAAGTTTTGGTATCTCGTGCCATTGTTCTCATTCATTTCTAGGTATTTTGTAATTTTCTTTGTGATTTCTCTCTAACTTATTGCTTATTTAGGTTTGATGTTTAATGTTCATATATTTGTGAACATGGCAATTATTCATTCTGTCATTGATTTCTAATTTATTTATGTTGTGGTCAGAGACCACAATGCAGTCATTTTAAATTTATCTGCTCTTGTTTTATGACCTAACATATGGTATGTCATGGTAATTGTTTTATGTACATTTGAGAAGAATGTGGATTCTGCTGTTCTTGGGTAAGGTGTTCTATAGATTTCTGTTAGGTCTAGTTGATTTATAGAATTGTGTAAGTCTTTACTTTTCTTATTGAGCTTCTTTCTGCTTGTTCTATATACATCATTGAAGATGAGGTATTGAAGTCACCAACTATTACTGTGAATTACCTATTTTTCCTTTTAGTTCTATAAATTTTGGCTTCATGTATTTGGGAGCTTTCTTTTTAAGGGCATATATGTTAAAATTGTTTGAGCTTCTTGTCAGTTTAACTATTTTGTCATTACAAATATCTTTCTTTATATGTACAGTGACAAATTTTGTCCTAAAATTTATTTTGTCTGATTTTAGTATAGCCACTCCAGTTCTCTTTTGATGACAGTTTGCATGGCATAACTTTTTTCTATCTGTTTACCTTCAAACTATTTGTGTATTTGAATATAAAATGTGTCTATTTTAGACAGCATATAGTTGAATCATGATTTTTTATCCATTTCACCAATACCTGCCTTTTGTAATAATTGGAGTGCTTAAATGATTAACCTTTAATGTGATTATCAATACAATAGGATTTATGTCTTCCATTTTCCTATTTGTTTCCCATATGTCTTATGCCTGTTTTTATCTGTATCTACCCATTGCTGCTTTCTTGTTTTCAGTAGACATTTTCTAAGATGTCATTTAAATATCCTTATCATTTCTTTTAATATATATTTTGTGAGATTTTTATAGTGGCTGTCTTGGGGATTACAAGTAATATTTTAACTTACTGCAATCTGGTTTAGATTAATACCTTCTTTATTTTGATAGTACACAGAAACTTTTCACTTATATAGCTTCGTTTTCTCCCTTCCTTCATGTTATTATCATACATATTACATCTTTATACATTGTGTTTACATCAAAACAGATTTAAGATTACACATTTATGTAGCTGTCTTTTTTTTTCTTCTTTCTTTTTCTTTTTCTTTTTTTTTATTTTTGTGACAGGGTCTTGTTCTGTTCCCTGGGCTAGAGTGCAGTGGTGTCATCATAGCTCACTGCAACTTCAAACCCCTGGGCTCAAACTATTCTCCTGTCTCAGCCTCCTGAGTAGCTGTGAGTAGAGGCGTGTTGCACCACACTTGGTTAATTTTCTATTTTTTGTAGAGACAGGGTCTCACTATGTGCTGAGGCTGGTCTTGAACTCCTAGTCTCAAGTGATCCTCCTGCCTTGGCCTCCCAAAGTGCTAGGATTACAAGCATGAGCCACCACCACACCTGCCTGCAGCTATCTTTTAAATCATATAGGAGAAAAATGCAAGTCTAACAAAAATTACATTTATACTCTCTTATTTTTACCTACATAGTTACCAGTAAGGTGTATTTTATTTCTTCATGTAGATTCTGATTACTCCTTAGTGTCCTTTAATTTCAACCTGAAGGATACCCTTTTGCATTTTTTTTTAAGGGACGTTCTAGTGACGGATTTTCTGTTTTAGTTTATTTGGGAATGTCTTAATTTCTCCTTCATTTTTGAAGAATAATTAGCTAGATAGAGTGTTGCTTGTTGATGGTTTTATTTATTAGCATTTTGAATGTAACATCCCAATGCCTTTATGACTTTCATGGTTTCCTATGATAAATCAGCATTTAATTTTTATTGAAGATCCTTTTTATGTAATGAGTTGTTTTTCTTTCACTACTTTCAAGACTTTCTTTCTGCCTTGTGCTTTCAGTTTTTGATTGTGATGTTTCCAGGTGTAGATCTCTGAAATTTTCCTAACTAGAGTTTGTTGAACTCCTTGAAAGTGTAGATTAATATTGTTCATCAAAGTTGGGAAGTGTCATGCCACTATTTCTCTAAATATTCTTTCTGTCTCCTCTCTCTCCCCTCCTTGTGGCTTCCCATTATGTATGCGTGGCACACCTGATAGTGCCCTATAGGTCTCTGAGACTCTTTCATTTCATTTCTGTGCCCTCTTACTTTCTGTCCCTCAGACTGAATAACCTCCTTTGACTTATCTTCAAGTTTTCTGATTTTTATTTTTGTCTACTGAAAGCCACTGTGGAGATCCACTAGTAAATAGTTTATTTTAACCATTTTACTTTTCACTTTATAATTTCATTTTGCTCTTTTTATTAATTTCTACCTCTTTACTGATATTCTCTATTTTTAAGTCATTATTCTCATATGTTCCCTTAGCTCTTTAGTATGGCTACTTTCTTTGAATATATTTTAAATATCTGATTCAAATCTTGGCTCAGTAAGTCCAACATCAGGTATTCCTTAGTGAAAGTTTCTGGTGATTGCTTTTTTGCTCCATACAGGACATAGTTTCTTATTTCTTTTCAATTTCATTTACTTTTTTTTGTTTCACTTACAATTTTTTTTATTTCTGCACATTATCGGGGTACAAATGTTTAGGTTACGTATGTTGCCCTTGCCCCCCCCTCACTCCCCTAGTCAGAGCTTCAAGCGTGTCCATCTATTTTTTTTTTCAACTCTGGAAATACAAATCTTCCTTCTCTCCATGGTTTGTAGTTACTGATGATTGTTTATTTATTTATTTATTCCAGAATATTACAGGTGTACAAATGTTTAGGTTACATATGTTGCCTTTGCCCCACCTGAGTCAGAGCTACAAGCATGCCCGTC